>VMDO01001072.1:80729-221597 GCA_007922755.1 Pedetes capensis
GAAAGATGTCTATCTATGTTTTATTGACTATGCAAAAGCATTTGATTGTGTGGATCATAACAAATTATGGATAACACTTCGGAAAATGGGAATACCAGAACACCTAATTGTGCTCATGAGAAATCTGTACATGAACCAGGAGGCAGTTGTTCAAATAGAACAAGGAAACACTGAGTGGTTTAAAGTTGAGAAAGGTGTGAGTCAGGGCTGTATACTTTCACCCTATCTCTTCAATTTATACGCTGAGCAAATAATCCGAGAACCTGGACTTTATGAGGAAGAACGTGGCATCAAGATTGGAGGAAGACTCATTAACAACCTGTGTTATGCAGATGACACAACTCTGCTTGTTGAAAGTGAAGAAGATTTAAAACATTTACTGATGAAGATCAAAGATCATAGCCTTCAATATGGGTTATGACTAAACATCAACAAAACAAAAGTCCTTAAGACTGGGTCAGCACACAACTTCACAATAAATGGAGAAAAGATTGAGGTTGTCCAAGATTTTGCTTTGCTTGGCTCTATAATCAACACCCGTGGAAGCAGCAGTCAAGAAATCAAAGATGCATTGCTCTAGGAAAAGCTGTGGCAAAAGATCTCTTTAGAGTATTGAAAAGGAAAGATGTCACATTGAAGACGAAGGTGCATCTGACTCACGCCATGGTATTTTCAGTGGCATCATATGGTTGTGAAAGCTGGACACTGAACAAGAGAGACAGAAAAAGAATTGATGGTTTTGAATTGTGGTGCTGGAGACATCTATTGAATATACCATGGACTGACAAAAGAACCAACAAATCTGTCCTAGAAGAAGTGCAACCAGAGTGCTCTTTGGAAGCAAGAATGGCCAAACTGCGTCTTACATATTTCAGACATGTAGTCAGGAGAGAACAATCCCTGGAGAAGGACACCATGTTTGGAAGAGTGGCAGGTCAACGCAAAAGAGGAAAACCCTCCACCAGATGGATTGACACAGTGTCTGCAACAATGGGCTTAAACATAAATAAGATCGTTTGCCTGGCACAGAATCGGCAAGTGTTTCGATCTGCTGTACATAGGGTCGCTATGAGTCAGACTCGACTCGACGGCACCTAACAACAACAAGCAGTTTAAAGATGAGCATTAAGTGTTCCCATTCTCAGAAGAGATACATACCACCACTCTCTTCTAAAAACTGGCATTTTAGTACTTCATGAGAGCAGCAGTTAGGTTTTTTTGCTTTATTACTAAAGTAATTTCTTATTATATTTCTTATTATATTTCTTATTAATTTCTTTTAAATTAGTTTGCCTTTAGGATAGCCAAAGTTATGACTAAGATTAGAATTAAAAACTTAGCTTTTGGGAGTAAAATAACATTGCTAAAGTACATTTAATTTTACAAGAAAAGCTTACATTAATGTGCATACTGGATATTTTCTGATAATTCACTGCAAATATCCTCAAGTTGGTCAACATCTTGATCCTCTAAACAGTTACTGTCTGAAAAAAAAAACAAAACTATAAAAGTAAGTTTATGTATTAGAAGTCAGTAAGGTATGATGATATGTATGGTTAAAATTTATTATTTAGAAAGAATATTTTCTTTTTTTATTAGAAATTTTTAATGTACATCATAATGTGATTCATTTTGACATGCTTTTCATTGTGACAATTTTCATATATGCAATTTGATAAGCATTATTCATATAGGTTACCCCTTACCCTCCTCTGTTTCCCCCCTTCCCCCCTTCCCATCTAAGTTTCCCATCCAAGTCTTCTCTAAAAAAGAATATTTTCTAGCTATCAAAAACTCAATGCATCAGTCAGAAAATGAAAATTCTGACTAAATATGAGAAATATGGCTCTTAGCTTTAAAAGGCCCCTTATTTGTAAACAACTTTAATTCAGAAGGAAAGATATGGTGAATTAAAATATATTTATTGAAATTACAAAATCATACCAACCAAAATACATTTTTATGTAATATGTAGAACTAAGTATAGAAAGGTTAGCATTCTCTTGTAAAGTTTGTAGCTGCTCATTGGCAATAAAATCTCCCTCTATATTGTTCTTCTTACCACAAATATGTAAAAATAAAACCATACAAAATGAAGTCTCATTCCTTTATGATTATAAAAACTAAAGATCTTTAGTTTAAATACATTTACAAGGGCTGGGGATGAGGCTCAGCAACTGTGCTTGCCTAGAATGTGCAAAGTCCTGGGTTTGATCTCTAGAACTAAAAAACAAAAAACAAGCAAAAACACTCCAAACCCACATTCACTAAACAGTCATTGTTTCAAGTATAATATCAACAATATCAAATCTGTGAGAAAACCATGTAAGACTCTCAGGTCAGGTGAGACCATGTTAAATTACTGTGTTATGTAAGCAGTCATGTTAAAACTCATTAGTCTTCCTTCTAAATGTGTTCCTTTCCATGTTAAATTACTGTGTTATGTAAGCAGTCATGTTAAAACTCATTAGTCTTCCTTCTAAATGTGCTCCTTTCTTATTCAGGAAGTCACCAAGTCTTTCATTTTATTTCCTAAATATGTCTTGGATTCATTCTCTCTTCATTCCAAATGCCAAACTTCCAAGATGCAGCTGGGCACGGTGGGACAGCCTGTGATCACAGCTACTCAGGAGGTGAAGACAGGAAAATCATAAGTTCAAGGCCAGAGGCAGCCTGTGTGATTTAGTGAGACTCTCTCAACATAAAAAATAAAAAAGCGGGCTGTGGGTAGAGCTCAGTGTTAAACGCCTGCACAAGGCCCTGGGTTCAACTCCCCAGTACTGGAAGGGAAAATAAAACAAAAATTCCAAGATGCTTCAAATTTGTGTAATACTTACCTGGAGTACTCATGTGAGTCTCTAAGGTCTCCTTGTGGGACAAAGCAAAGGATTATCTGTAATGTTATGATTTGTATCTAAGTTGTTTATTTATTTTGTTTTTTTGACACAAAGTCTCATTATGTAGGCCAAATTGGCCTTACATGCAACAATCCTACTTCATCAGGCTCTCTAGTGCTGGAATTATAGACATGTGCTACCAAATCTGACCTGTATCTAAGTTTTTTCATGAGTGAAATTTGCATTATAAATGTTTTCCACTCATAAATACATAAGTGAACCAAAGGTTTTTGTCCTTTCCTTAAAAAAAAAAAAATTTGTGGTTGTATTTTCTCAATAACTTGGAAAAAATCTGGCCTCATCTCAATGTGTTCCAACAGCAATGTGACATTTTTTGCAGATTTTAAATCTAGGATGGTTGTTTACAAGTCAATCTACTGAATCTTTTTTTATTTTTTTCCTGCAGTACTAGGGAGGTTGAACTCAGGGCCTTGTACATGCTAGGCAAGTCCTCTACTGCAGAGCTGCACCCCCAGCCCTTTTTTACCTTTTATTTTGAGATAGAGGTTGCCTCTGGTCTCAAACTCTGGATTCTTTTCCCTCAGCATTTGATTAACAGGTGTGTGCCACAGTGCCCAGCTACTGAATTCCTGTTTTAAATAACTTTTGAGGCTAAGAAAATGTGTCAAAGTGTGCACATCATTCTGTAGGTAAAATTCTTATGGACTGCCATATTAGTCCTTCAGTTTTATAGTAGATTGTTGTAAACTGGTTCAATGAAAGGAAATTATCTTTTACATATTGTAAAAGTAGATGCAATTAATTTATGAATAGGCACTGTTTAAATCATTACCTAGCACTATCAACATAAGATTTTAAAATAATTAAGAAAGTAGGTGGTGTATTAATCAATGAATAGAGATATAATTAACCAACAGCTTTGTATTATCTTTTGACATAATTAAAATGCAACATATGTACTTTATGTGTCTCCTGTTAATTTAAATGAGGATTAGAGGGATGTTTTCTCCTCTTGTGTATAATTCTATAGTGCTTAGGATATGGGACTGGGGTTTAGTTCAGTTGGTAAAGTGCTGCTCTGCACTCTCTGAGGACCTGGTTTGATTCCTGTTGTTGATGTTCTTGTTAGGTATCATCAGGTCAGTATCCAGTACAACAGATGAAACACTATTGTCAGTGCTTCTCTGCTATTCATAGGGCTTTCAATGGCTGACTGTTTTCTGGGAGTGGGTTGCTGGGTCCTTCAAGCCTACAGTACCTGGTATTCCCAGGCAGTCTCCCATCCAAGTACTAACCATGCCTGACCCTGCTTAGCTCAGGAGACCTGACGGGATCGGACACCACAGTGGTATAGTTGCAGGCAGTTTGATCCCTAGCACCGCAAAAATGGGAAAAGGACATGACAATCCACTCCCAAGGCAATCTCGAAACAATCAGCCATTGAAAATCCTATGAGGGTCGCTATGAGTCAGACTCAACTCCACAGCACCTAACAACAATAAAGTTTAGGATATTAAAGTAGAGCACTCAATTGTGGGTGTTAATGTATTAAGGATTTGTATGGATTTCAAAATACAGTTGTATACTGAGGATTACACAGTTGTAACAGCATTCTGAATGGTGAGACTAGTAAAGAACATTCATTTCTGAAAACTGAAGACCAATATTGCTACCAAAAAAAACACTTGATGTAATAAAAAGTTCTTAATTTTATTAAATCTCAACCTTTGAGTACACACTATGCACTTTTTTAACAGACAGTGAAACCAAATAGAAAAGATGCATAGAACATTGTTTGGACGTGTTGCAAACTAAATTTGCCATTTTTGTTTTTTAATGGAACAACATTTACTTGAAAGAACAACTTCCAGACAAACTAGGTTATTCAGACTTGGATATTAAGCAGACTTTATTGACAGTGATCAAGTTCAAGCTTTCAAATGAAAATCTTAATTTTAGAAAACTGGTGTCTGCCATCCTGGGCTTGCCAGCCTACCAATACTTCAAGACTTTTGTGAGACCAATTGTGATATTAATGAATGATTTCCTGATATTACATGATAAAATGTGCAAAAGCTGGGATAATCTGTATAACTCACTAAAGAAGAATTTTCAAAATAGCCAGTGCAAAATCATGCATGGATAAAAGATCCACTCAAATAAAATAACAGCCCTGCATCATGGAGTATGCCTGCAATCCCAGTGACTGGTGAGGCGGAGGCAAGAGGATCAAGGGGAGAGGCAGTCTGTGTAACTTAGACCCTTCTCAAAATAAAATATAAAAAGGGGTTAGGGGTGGAGGTCAGTGGTATAGTGATGTCTAGCACACATGAGTTCCTGAGTTCAACTCCCAAGTACTGGGGAAAAAAGTCCATCAAATTAACTTTTATTTGCTTAAAAAATGCTCTGTAGTTAAAAGACACTCCCCAAGCCCCTAGTCATGGACCATGGCCTGTTAGGAATTGCACTGCACAGCAAGAGGTGAGCATCACCTATAAATGTAATGCATTTAGATCATCCTGAAACCATCCTCTTACCTCCAGCCATGGAAAATTTGCCCTCCATGAAACCAGTCCCTGGTGCCCAAAAGCTTGGGGACTGCTGCTCTTAAATTTTAGGTCAACTGGCCGGGCGTGGTGGCACACGCCTGTAATCCCAGCGGCTCGGGAGGCGGAGGCAGGAGGATCGCAAGTTCGAGACCAGAGGCAGTGTGCGTAATTTAGCGAGACCCTGTCTCAAAAAGTAAGAAAAAAAAATGGGCTGAGGTGCAGCTCAGTGGTCCAGCACTTGCAGAGCATGCAGGCGCGAGGCCCTGGGTTCAACCCCCAGTACCACAAAAAAAAAAAAAAAAAATTTAGGTCAACTATGGGACACTGTGGCACATGCCTATAATCCCAGTGATTTGGAAGGCTGAGACAGGAGGATCTTGAGTTTGAGGCCAGAGGCAAACTGCACAATTTAGCAAGATCATGTCTCAAAAAAATAAAAAAACAAAAAGGTTGGGTATATAGGTCAATGGTGCAGCAATTGCCTAAATTGCTTGAGGCACTGGGTTTCAACTTCTGGGATGGGAAAAAATAAAACAAAAAAAAATTTAGGTCAACCAGACTGACAAAGCACCTTCTCATTCTTGTAATGTTAAGTACTTGGTTATTCAAAATATATACAATGTGTTAGGTAATACATGATCCTAAACTTCACAAAAAATGTTAGCTTGAAAAATTCTATCTGCTGCATATCACAAATGATAAACATTTCATTCCTAATATTTTCTGCAAAGCTTCTACTACGTTATCTATTCTTCCTCTCTAAATAAAATTTATTCCTTAACCATACACAATCAACTGATAAAGTAGCTCAA
This sequence comes from Pedetes capensis, assembly GCA_007922755.1. Classification (NCBI taxonomy): domain Eukaryota; kingdom Metazoa; phylum Chordata; class Mammalia; order Rodentia; family Pedetidae; genus Pedetes; species Pedetes capensis. The sequence continues at coordinate 86,949 of VMDO01001072.1, forward strand.
ACATTCTACTGGTTTATCACTTTTAACATTATCTATACCAATAAATGCTACCTAAAGTTTTGCCACGTGTAGCCGTAGCCCTGTGGCATCCGATCCCATCAGATCTCGGAAGCTAAGCAGGGTCAGGCCTGGTTAGTACCTGGATGGGAGACCGCCTGGGAACACCGGAAGCTGCAGGCTTGGGAGAAGGACCTGGCAACCCCCTCCCAAAAATCAGTCTGCCATTGAAAACCCTATGCACAGCAGAGAAGCACTGACAATAGTGTTTCCCCTGTTGTACAGAGGGTCACTATGAGTCGGATACGGACTCGACAGCACCTAACAACAACAACAACAAAAGTTTTGCCTAGATCAATGGAGTATCATTTTATGCTACTGATCATCAAAATGCTAAGACTGGATACCTACTATATACTTTTAGTAGATTTAACAAAGCAATGGTTAATACCCAAATTGGCTACTGCCAGGTACACAGGGATTTAGCTCAGTTGGTAGAGTGCTGCTCTGCTGTCTCTGAGGTCCCGAGTTCGATTCCCAGCACCCGAAAATGGGAGAAGAACGTGGCAACCCACTCCCAAGGCAATCTGGAAACAGTCAGCCTTTGAAAACCCTATGAGGGTCGCTATGAGTCGGACTCAACTCGATGGCTCCTAACAACAACAAGGTACACAGGAAATTTTTTTTTTCAGTACTTGGGGGTTGAAACCAGGGCCTCACACACAATTTGCAAGTGCTCTACCATCAGGCTGCACCTCCAGCCCATTTTTTATTTTTAATTTTAGTCAGGGTCTCATGATGCAGGCTGCTTCAGATATCACAATCCTCTTGCCTCCGCCTCTGCCTTCCGAGTTGCTAGGATTACACGTTTGTACCACTGTACCCAGCTAGGAAATAATTTTTATAAGACAGTTTTCGGTGGCATCGATCTCTTTGGCCTATTTTTATCCCACAATAACAGGTGAAAGGAAGAACAAATAATAAACAATATAGTCAACACTTTGCCTTTTCTATTTTATACAAATCAAGTTGTGATCACTGCCCAACCTTTAAAGCTTCATTTATTTTCCTTCTGATTCAAAAGGAAAAAAGAGGATTAATGATTCTGGGAATTGTAAAAGAAAACTACATTACCAGGGGATGTAGCTCAGAGGTACAGTGCTTGCCTACCATGTGTAAGGCCTTGGGTTTGATCCCCAGTACTGCAAAAGAAAAAAAGTTAATATAAATTCACAACTTAAATCAACCTGCTAAAAATTTCCATAACTGAAAGAGCTACAATACTAGGAAATAATAAGGGTAAATCTCAAATGTTAAGCAAAAGAAACTAACATGGAAGAACTCATCCTATTTGATTTCAATTATCTCAAGTATAAATAGTATATCTAATTCATTATTTTAGCCTGCAGCTATAGCCCTGTGGCATCCGATCCCGTCAGATCTCAGAAGCTAAGCAGGGTCGGGCCTGGTTAGTACCTGGATGGGAGACCGCCTGGGAACACCAGAAGCTGTAGGTTGGGAGAAGGACCTGGCAACCCCCTCCCCCAAAAAATCAATCTGCCATTGAAAACCCTATGAACAGCAGAGAAGCACTGACAATAGTGTTTCCCCTGTTGTACAGAGGGTCGCTATGAGTCGGATACTGACTCGACAGCACCTAACAACAGCAACAACAATTCATTATGTTAGATGTCAGAACAATCTTTCTTCTTGGAAGTGATAATGACTAGAAAGAGGCAAGAGGAGGGCTTCTGGGGTAAAGGTTAAAGTAATTTCTTCAGCTGGGTGCCAATTAAACAGATGTATTCAGGTTTGAAAACATACATCTACATGCATTTTTCTGCATGTATGCTATACTTCAATGAAGCCTTTTTATTTCTTTCTTTTCAGTTCTGGGGGCTGAACCCAGGGCCTCACATATGCTAGGCAAGTGTTCTACCACTGAGCTGCACTCTCAGCCCCTTTTTTATTTTTTGAGACACGGTCTTGCTAAATTGTGCAGGCTGTCTCTGGCTTCAAACTCGAGATCCTGCTGCCTCAGCCTCTCAATTCGCTGGGATTACAGAAAAGGGCCACAGCACCAGACTCAATAAAGTCTTAAAAGGCAGAGGAGAGTGGGGAGAAGAGACCAAACTGAGCTTTAGAATCAGAGGACTTACTGGAGTACCAAGTCTACTGTGACCTTGAATAAATCACTTAAAATCTTTGAACTTCAGTCTTTCACTTACCACATCACAGGACTGGTAGGATAATTCACTTATTCAACAAGAATTGTGTATTGCCTTCTAGGTATTGAGGGTAATGCAGTAAACAAAGGACAACAATCCTTGCCCTCATACTGCCTCTATCCTACTTAAGGGATACAGACAAAACAAAAGAATAAAAAAAAATAGGTGATAGGCACTATAGAGAAGAATTAAGCAGGAAAGGGGAACTGGGACAGTTACAAATGTAAGGTCAGGGGTGGCCTCACTAAAAATGGTGACATTAAAGGAAACAATGGGGACATTAAAAATTTCTAATAAAAAAAAAGGGGGAAACAATGGGGAAAAGGAATGTATTCCAGCCAAATAAATTATATAATTTACTGTATGGTACTCTACTGTACCTGAAAATATACAAATGTTAGCTAGTATTAGTTTGGCCTTTAAATAAAAGATTACAAGATGAAGTCTCAAAAGAATCCCTCAATCCAAGCACCAAGATTTAATGAAATGAATACTTTCAGTTATTTTTGCTCCCAGCATAAGTGAGCCAGGTTCCAAACTGTGGAGTAATTAAGGGAACCCTTGTGACTGCAGTAAAGAGTAAAACTGACAGTGTTCTTAATTAGATGTATTTTCCTGCGAATAACTTCCTTCACAGCACTAGAGGGCAACGACATGCAACTCTACTCAGTATTAGGTCCATCGTGCTGCAAAACGCCTCAGGAACTTTTGGATTAGCCCTGAAACTCCAGAAAAACAAAACTGCTTCTTTTCTGGTAGGTGATAAGGGTCAGTAGTTTAATTTTTCTATACAATAAATTTTCATTTATCTCCATCCTTCTTCACGCACAGATTGTTGTTAGGTGCTGTCGAGTCGGCTCTGACTCATAGCGACCCTATGTAAAACAGAACGAAACATTCCCCTACATTGTACCATGCCCCGAAATATGTCAGTGCTTCTTTGCTATTCATAGGGTTTTCAATGGCTGATTCTTTCGGGAGTGTGCTGCTAAGTACGTCTCCCATTTTGCGGTGCTAGGGATCGACCCCGGGGCCTCAAAGAGCGCAGAGCAGCACTTTACCAACTGAGCTAAACCCCTGCCTCATGCACAGATTAGAGGACAGGATAAAAGTATCAGTTGCCCTTGCGGAAAGACAGAAAAATGCTCAAAACTGACCGGACGCCCAGGGGTGGAGGTCAGGAGGCCCTGTCGCCGTCCTCGGTGGCTGGCTGGCAGTCGCAGCCTGGAAGGTCAGCAATGCCCAGCGCAGGACAGGGTTGTAGGCATGCGGAGTAGCATGCTGCGGAACCCACCTGGCACTCGGTCGCTTACCAAAGGCTGGTTTCTTCCTGGCAGGCTGTAGGGAGCCAGAGGCAAAGGTCACTCCAAAGCCTGCAACGGCGTCACGTTTCAACGAACCAGCTCGGCGACCACCCTCTTATCTGCCTGCAGGAACCCGTATCTCCTCTGCTCAGGCTCGTCTAGGAGCCGCACTACCACACTTCCGGCGGTGTAGCAGCCAAATATCCCCTGCCAGCCACTTCCGCCCTTCTGGCTAAACGCAGTGAACAGAGGCTCCGGAACGGGTGCGTCGCGCTTGCTCTTCACTCGGTTGTTTTAGAGGGGGGTCCTTTCCTGTCTCGGTCTACGGGAAGCCAGCTCGTGAGTTTCTGAGCCGCCCGAGTTGAGTTTCTTCGCGCCCGGGAGGCTGTGCCCCGCGGCTCTGCGACTGTCACCATGGTAAGGAGGCTGTCTTGGGCACTCGAGACATAGGATGTCTGAGTTAGTGGGGTCTAGGGTGCTGTGGCCAGGAGTGAGCTGGTAGGCGGAAATGCGATGCTGCTGAAGAAGGGTAAGAATCCGCGGAATGGGCTCCAGGGAAATAGAAAAAAACTTTTAAGGAAATAGAGTGGGGTATTTTTCCAGAACACAAGTCTTGGAGGGAGACAGATTTCATTGTTAAATTCCTAGTTTCGCCACACATGTGGTTATCAGTGCCAGAGCCTAATGAGAATGTGGTTGGGTTTTATGCTAACCTTATACAGTAGGCATTAATCACGGTACCTAGTTTTAGTGCTGAGGAAATTGATGGTCCTTGCCAAAGACCAAACAGCGAATGAATTACAGAGCTGGGCTTAATGGCCCAGACCTGATTGCCAAATACCCCCAGTACTTTGTTGATCGTTACTTAGCATTAGTTTTTGAGCTGGATTTGGCTTTGAATCATTATTTTATTTTTGCTATCTCAAAATACAAAGAGACTTCACTACACATTTAAAACAACTTTAGTTTAAAATGCAAAAGGGATCCTATATATTAGTTGTGAGATGCAAAATAATACAGCTACTTTGGAAAGTAGTCTGAGTGATTTCCACACAGAGGTATGCATACAACTGTTTATTGCAGTTTTATTCCTAATCACCAAAAACTGAACAATCTAAATTTTCATCATTTGGTCAGTAGATAAACAAATGGTGTTATATCCAAAGAATGGAACACTCTTTGGCAATTAAAAGAATTGCTGTACTGATAGCTCAATGAAAGACACCAGATGCAAAAGCAGTATGTACTATAGATTCTATTTGCATTCATCCTGGGAAAGACAAAACTATAAGGGTAGATATCAGATTGAGGATGAGGAAAGGGGATTGATGTCAGGGTGGCACAAAAGAACTTTTTGGACTAATAGAAGTATTCTTTATCTTGAACGTAGTGGTTATAGAACTGTACACCTATACCTAAAAAGGGCAAGTTCTGTAGTGTGTATGTTGTACTTCAATAAAACCAACTTAATATTTTTAATAAAAAATATGAAATGTTATTTGAAAATACAGATTTCCTTATGTCAAAGGAACAGGAATGAGAGATTCTATAGTCATTTCATCCTTTTAGTAGTACAATGGATTTCTGGATATATCCCCTCAATGAACAATAATTTTCTCTGAGATTATTACAGATGTAAACTGCTTCATATCATCCAACATTAGAATTTCTCTAACTTACATTATGTGAAGAGATTTAGTATTGCTAGCATCATTAAAGTAAGTGAGTGTGCATTTGGACAGCATGTAATCTTATCTACTTTATGTACTGTGTAAAATAATTTCAGAATAATCTTGTCAGTACTTTTAAAAGGTAAAGTAACATTTCTTGCATCATTTATAGCCACAAAATGAATATATTGAGTTACACCGTAAACGCTATGGATATCGTTTGGATTATCATGAGAAAAAGAGAAAGAAAGAAAGTCGAGAGGCTCATGAACGTTCAAAGAAGGCAAAAAAAATGATTGGCCTGAAAGCTAAGCTCTACCATAAACAGCGCCATGCTGAGAAAATACAAATGAAAAAGACGTAAGTGATCCCATTTAATTCTCGTAACAACTTACTACCCTCTGATAATGGTTATTAAACAGATAATCTTAAATCTGTTTCTTTCTTGATAGTATCAAGATGCATGAAAAGAGAAACACCAAACAAAAGAATGATGAGAAGACTCCACAGGGAGCAGTACCTGCCTATCTGCTGGACAGAGAAGGACAGTCCCGAGCAAAAGTACTTTCTAACATGATTAAACAAAAACGAAAAGAGAAGGCGGTAAGCAATACTAACCAAAGTTGTTTTTGTTCAGGAGAATTATTTAAATTCAAATCTGAGGTTTTGAGTTTGTTTCTTCAGTTTAAATGAGGGCAGCTATTCTTCCCATTATTTAAATACTGAAGTCATTGAAAATGTTGTAAATTTAATTTGATAATTATTTTGCTTTCTTATCAGCAGTTTCAGAATTTAAGTTTTTAAAATTTGTCACACCTTTCATTTTTAAAAATGAATTAAAAACAAAGTAAATAGTGACTCTTTTTGTTGCTTTGCAATGCCAAAATTGGTTCAAAAGGTGGACAGTGGAAAACTCTGAGGTATTTGACTTAAATAAAAATTTAAGCCTGTTCTTTTTTACATACCTCTAGATTGCACTTGTCAAAATAGATAAAATTCGTCAGAAATAGAAAAGGGACATAGGTATTTTTAAATACCTGTAAATAGGTTGATAGATGTCCAGATAGAAGAATGTGCAGTATCTGTATTTGAAGAGTTTACAGTCTCCAAATAATTTAAAAAATTTTACTGCCTTTTTTTGGTGGGAGAGGGTTATAAATATCCCAAATTAGAATATGACTTTTGTACAGAAAGAAATGTTGGTAGTGATCTACTTAAACCATCCCTTCCATTTTACAGATGAAGAGACTAGAGTCTAAGAAGTTATAAATCATATTTCATGGTCACATCACTATGAAATGCTCCTACTACCATATTTTTAGCAAAAGGTCCAGAATTCTTTCCACTGCCTTACACTGTTACAACTTTATTTTACATGTCTATAAAAATTTGCATTCTGGAGAATTATAAAACATCTGGTGAGGAATTTTCTTACTAGTAATATAAAAGTCCATTTGCAGTAGAAAGACAAAGACTTTAAGCAGAACCATCTTCCAGTTTTAGGCTGTTAACTAGAAGTAAGCACATAAACTGCTTATGGAAGTCACTGCCTTATTGCTGATAGTATTTTTCACCCATAACAAGGCATTAAGATTTTTAGCTTAAAGAAACCATTTATTTAATGTACCCATGAAATAAACTTAACTAGTTTTGCTCATTTGTGGCTTGTGAGGAGACTACATACTTGTAGAATGGTTTAGGAAAAAAATGAATCTAGCACTTTGTACAACTAAACTATGTTTGACTTAACTCTCATTGACCTTTACTTAAAATATAAATTCCCATTTTTAGGGAAAGTGGGAGGTCCCTTTGCCCAAAGTTCGTGCCCAGGGAGAAACAGAAGTATTAAAAGTTATTCGAACAGGAAAGAGAAAAAAGAAGGCATGGAAGAGGATGGTTACTAAAGTCTGCTTTGTTGGAGATGGATTTACAAGAAAACCACCTAAATATGAAAGGTTCATTAGGCCAATGGTAAGTCCTTTGCAAAAGTTTGGTGACTAATATTAGTTCTCCTTGTTAAACTGGATAAAGTAGATTATAATTTCCTGAAATTCCTAAAATTTGGTATGAAAAAGCGATTGAAAGGTGTTTTTATGCTATTTTTATTACTTTAAGTATGACCCTGGCATCTGATCCTGTCTGATATTGGAAGCTAAGCAGGGTCGGGCCTTGTTAGTATTGCCTGGGAATACCAGATGTTGTATGCTTAGGAGAAGGACCTGGCAGCCCACTCCTGAAACAGCCACTGAAAACCCTATGAATAGCAGAGAAGCAGTGACTAGTGCCAGGCATGGCACAGTGTTGGCTAGTGTTTTGTTCTGTTGTACCTAAGGTCACTCTGATTCAGACCTGATTTGATAGCACCTACCAACACCACAAGTTATTGATAAGGATTACTTAGCACTTTTTCCATTATAGTCAAGAATCTTTCCTTCAGCTTTCTAAGAGATTTGAAATGCCAAAGAATTTTCATAATAGACATTGCCAGCGAATTCTGACTTTTAAAAATACATTAGAATCTTCATTCAGTGTATTGTCCCATTTTACTCATTCAACAAGTAACTGACCTCAAACACCTTGAGACAGAAAACTCGAGTGGAACTGTTTTGTCAAAAGTGGCAACTGAGGTTTAGTAAGGGAAAAATTCTAATGCTTCTGGAAATACTGAGTATTTTTTTTTTTTTAAAGAATATAAAGTTTGCTCAATTTCTGTTGACAGCACTGATAGTAATATGCCCCTAAATAATCCCTATCCCTGCTTTGGGAAAAAGTTTGTTTTTTTGTTTTTTCTAATAAAATCTCTTCAAAGAGATTGAATTAACTACTACTACTAGATATCCCATCTGCTTAGAAGTAGGAATTGGAGAAAGATGGTATATTAATCCTAGTGCTCAATCTGAGTAATTTTTAACGGACTGAAATGCTGGCACACATTCTTACTTCTGTAAACAAAGTCTTACTGGACCATAGCCATGCCTATTCATTTATATACTCCCAGCCTCCTTGCCTCCAAGAGTTGAGTGTTTGCACCAGAGACTATAAGGCCTGCAAAGCTTAAAATGTTTACTGTTTGGTCCTTTACAGAAAACATTCATCCACTCCTGGATTATATCAGATACCCCTTGTTTTGATTTCATGTTTATAATCTTATGAATGCACTTGAGTGACAACAGGTCTATAGGGAGAGAACATACTGGTCAAGTTCCTATAAGCTTCATTAATGAGTCTAATTTTAATACTTAACTGGTCATACGCCCTGATCAGTGGCATCAGGTCACTTAGACTTGTATCTTTTTTAAGGATTTATAGGTATTTCTTTTTATTGCAAGTGGCTTTTTATTTTGTCTTTTTTTTCCATAATTGAAAAAAGTTTCCATTAAAAGTATTAAATTCCTTTACCAGATTTTTAAAAATTGTCAATTTCATAAGTTGTAATGCAAGAGTTATTGTGTTTATGTCAATAAATACATATTTTGAAAGTAAAACAGACAAAATATTTTAAGAAAGGTTTAAACTAAAATATAAAGCCACTTGCAACAAAAATATCTATACATCCTTAAAAAGAATATGGGTCTTAGTGATCCAGTATCACTGGTTATTTTCCAGTTAGGCAATGTCACCAGTTAAATGCTAAGAACCTGATTTAGTGTCACCCTCCCCCATCCCTACACTGGTAAAAATAAGACCACAAGTGTTCTGACATTTAAAGTACTGCACCCCAAAATTTTCTAGGTAGGTAGATGGCATCATAACTGGTCTCTATAATAAAGTCCTCTCTGGGTGTTCTCCAGGTTTTGAACTATATTACCATCAGCACAAGAGCTCACAAGGCACACATCTATAATCCCAGTGACTCAGGAGGCTATAACAGGAAGATTGAGAGATTTGAGGTCAGAGGCAGCCTGTGCAACTTTGCAAGACCCTGTCTCAAGATAAGATAAAAAATATTTAAAAAGGAAATAAAACTGTCAGTCCATCCCTTTTTCTTTTGTGGCAGGTCACTGAATTATATAAAGACTTGAACTTGGGACATTTAGATTTGATTCCATTTATGAAGACCATTTAATCTGGCAAGTCATTAAGCCTGCAGATCTTTGTTCCATCATTTAGTGTAAAGGAAGTTGTAAGCTCTAGTGAAGTGCCTGGCATGTAGTAAAGTCCGTCTTCAATAAATGTAAATGACTAGACAAAGAAAAATTAGTATTTTGTTAGATAGCTTTACATGGGAAAAATTTCAAGAGCACATGTGGAGTTTTTCTTCACATATTTATCCTGTGTCAGGTTTTTTAGCTGAGAAATGTTAGTATTTCATGGTTTAACATTATTCAGCTCATGGTTGAAATTATTGGAAGAGATAAGGAAGAAGGACAGTGAATTGTTAAACATTTTGGACACAGGCATTCTTGTATTTGTCTTACTAGGGTTTACGTTTTAAGAAGGCCCATGTAACACATCCTGAACTGAAAGCCACCTTTTGCCTGCCAATACTTGGTGTGAAAAAGAATCCCTCATCCCCACTATACACAACTTTGGGTGTGATTACCAAAGGTACAGTCATTGAGGTGAATGTGAGCGAGTTGGGACTGGTGACACAAGGAGGCAAGGTTATTTGGGGTAAGTGAATTCTTGAATGTGGAGCTACTGCTGTTTTATGGTTCTGACAAATACTTTTCAAGTTGATACAAAGTATACAGCATTTTTTTTCAATGTAGAAGAGCTAAGTAAGTTAAAACTTGATTAATGTAAATCTTTAGGAAGAATACTTTTTGTATAAAAATTTGTGAATGTAAGTCTTTTTCAATTTAGCGTTTTGGTTTCAGTTACAGTTCAGTTCAGGCAAAGGTTATACTACGTTCTGTTAGATTTGACGCTTCTTAATAAGAATAATTTTTATAAGGGAAACAGATGCAAAGTTAAGATGATAAGTAAAATTACTCTGAGAAAATACACTAAATTCATCTCGAGCCAGGAAGGGAGACATATGTCAAATATATAATCACACTATTTTGGCAATAATGAAAACTTAAATTTTTTTATATAGCAGTTTTAAAAATTTTTTCCTCATTTTTCATTTTTTAGTACCCAGATTGTCTCTAGACTTTGATGTTCTTTGAAAAGGAGGAAAAATCTTGAAATTTGTTAGTCACTGACCTCAGTTTTAAAATTGGTTGTCAAAGTGATTTGAAACTCTTAAAACCCAATGCATTTTTTGATAATAGTCATGTGCAAAAGTAGAGGCTTGTTAATTCAGTGTACTAATAGACTTGTGCTGACTACCATTTCTCAAAACACTACTGAGGATGCCAAAAAAAAAAGTATATACATTTTAAGTAATGTTATCTGTGGATTGCTTTTCAAAGTTGAATTGAATTACAGTGGCAATGTTTGTTGCCGTTGGACTGGGTTTAGCTCAGTCGGTAGAGTGCTGCTCCATGCTCTCTTGAGGACCTGGGTTTGATTCCTAGCACCACAAAAATGAGAGAAGGATGTGGCAATCCACTCCTGAAGCAATTCCAAAATCAGCCATTGAAAACACTATGAGGATCCCTATGAGTTGGACCTGACTCCTCAGCACCTAACAACAGCAGCAATGTTTAGTATGATACTCAAAAGGTGGCATTCATTAAATGAATTGTAGCTCCACCATGCAACAGGCAAGACATTCGAAGAAAATCCTGGTAGAAGCAGGGTTGTCAAGGAGCACAGGACCATTTTATAGTGGTATTTGACATTCGGGAATGTTGTGGAAGTATGGCAACAATGGAATGGAGAGGTGAGTACACAGTAGAACTGCATGCATTCATAAGTTGAAGACACATTGTATTGCGTGTGATATGCACAAGGGAACATCTGGGAGGCCTCGCACAGCAACAAGTTCTGCTTCTGCTCCATGGTAATCCCTTTGGGCACCTCTTAAAGTTGCAGATGTCAAATGTGACATATTTATCTTTTACTAACAGTATATATTGATTACTGTAATTTTAACACAGGTTTTTTCATTTTTTAAAATCTGTTTACAATTTTTGGCATCCTCTGTATTTACATAAAAATTGTAGTCAGAACACAACTTGGTTTTGAATGACTTAAAGTTGTACAGTTCATCCTTTATTGTTCATTTCTTATTTATTGAAAGTGGTAATTTAGATGTTTTAGGCAAAGGTTATATTCTTTTTATTAGCTAACATTCCTTTTTTTTTTTTATTTTGTTTTCCTTAGGCAAGTATGCCCAGGTTACCAACAATCCTGAAAATGATGGATGCATAAATTCAGTCCTACTGGTTTGACAGCAGTTCATACAAGTAACTCCTTATAATTATGAAAGACTACACATTAATCAGGGAAACCACCATTACTGTTACTGTACTGTTTCTCAGTATGACCAGTCATCAAAAGAAATACTTATTATATTGTGTAAAAATAAATTTTTAAGTGCCCCAGTTTTACAAATTGGTATTTATTTTGGGGAACACTGCTAAGGGCTTACATGTTAATAAAATGATTAAAAAAGCAAGCATACAAATATTGGTATCTGAATTAAAGAGTGCATACACTGCAATGCCAATCTGTCATTACTGGAAAAACCAGTGTAGTTTAAAATACTCATAAACATTAATGCACATTTACTTACTGGGTTTTGGCTAGGAAATTTACTGACGTCTTTTCCACCTCATTCTCATTAATCTTTAAAAAATGCAGCATTAGCACATGATAATGTTTAAGTTCCTAGAATATTTATACTAAAAGTATGTAAGAGAAGGCACACTAAATAGTAGTTTAGAACTTTTAGACAAATCTTTTCACCTGTAATCTTTCACATCTTTGCACAGTAAATCAGCGAACTAATAAATCCTTTGGTGTGGCATTTTCTATATTCTAAATAGGGGTATTATATTTATATTTTCAGAATAGTATTAAAATTGGTTTAGATAATTATAGCATAATTTGCACTGATGGCCTGAAAAATTTATTTTCAGCTAATTATATAACATAATAAGGTCTTTTTTAGGGTTGTAACTTGGTCAAAGAACTTTTATTATATGAATTATATGGTCATATCTTTAAGCTTTAGAAAGTTGTCTATATATTACATGAAACTATAATCATCAGACTGCTTTAAATTCTGTTTATTTTTAAGTCTATCTTGAAAATACAACCAATATGATTGTGCCTTAAACAAAATCATTCAACGTCTAAAATTCAGTATCTCAGCACATCTTCATGAATGAAATTAGAAGAGAAGGGGAAGAATTTCAAAACACAGACCAGAAAACAATCACAAAATATAGGTTTAATTATTACTTTTAAACTTAAAAAAACTGCCAAGAAAACAAGTATAAGTTCTCCAGTAAGGCTTACTACTCTGAATAATGTGACATTTTTTCTAAGTTCTATAAACATAATACAAGTTTTAGAACACAGACACTTAGGAAGGGGAAGGCTAGTTCCTTGGAAATGACAATTCAGTATGACAGAATCACTTTATGACAGAAGCTGAACCTTACACTTAGATATTAATTTCGCCATTAATATATAACTTGTGAATTAAGTTCTAGGAGGTGAAGGATAAAATTGACTTTAGGTAATCACTGGATACTACAGAAATAAGGTTTGCTTATTATTATTTGTAGAACCAAAAATAAGCCAATTATCTTGTACAAAAAAAGCCTAAGTGTGAAAACAGGCAGAACGTTTGTAACAAATCACATCTGTGAAAGAATGGATCACACCTGAAACACCATATTGCTACTAGTGACATAAAAGGCAGCAATTTCTAAAATACTGTTACATAGATGAGTAATGTTAGTATAAATTCTTTATTTACATTAAAATCTGTTTCAGTTTGCTGGTGTGACCATACCTTAGAAGGTAATCCCAAGGGATAAAGCCATAAGAGCAAATATTTAGATATTAGGTAAAGGCTCAATTTGATGCAATCATAAAAATCATAAACCTTCAAGGTAATTTGTTCTAAAGTCACAAACCATTTTAGGTAGTGTTCTGATAGTCTGTTAAAAATAAACCATTGATGACTAGATGTTCTCATCACCTCTGCACTGAATGGAAACACCATGAATATAGACACATTTTAGATAGAAGACTGACATTTTCAAATCATGCTTTTTGATTTTATAAAAAAAAATATAGAACCTCTCATCTTTTTAAAGTTGTAGAGGAGCTTTATAATAAATTCTTAAATATTCTAATTTCTGTGAGGTCTAGTAATTGAATAATTTAAACTTGGAAGCTGAACAAAAATTTTGCTAATAAACCATCTGCTTTATATTACACAAGGAAATATACATGTATGTACATAAGAAGTGAACTCCTTTCTCTGCAAACAAGACTTCTAAAACAGAAAATAGCAGTTCACAAAGGACTACATAGAATGTAACAACACAACAAGGAGAGCAGCTGGTTGAAATCATGTTGTAGTCCTTTGTGATTCTGAAAGGCTGTCTAATGCCTTGCAAAAACTACAGATATTTGATGCCCTACTGAGGATAAATTTTGTTAGCAAATTTTATATAATTTAAGTTACTGAATATGAAAATTAGGTTTTTCCATACAACCTCACTTTTTTCCTCTGTGATATATAAACACCCAAATAATATATTCTGTCAGAAATAATAAGTAACAGGCGGGGCATGGTGGTACATGCCTATAATCCCCGCACTTCGGAGCTGACACAGGAGGACTGAAAGTCTGAGGCCAGCATGAGGTACATAGCAAGACCCTGTCTCAAAAAAAGGAATATGTAACAGAAGTTTTCTTGTGTGCGGAACAAAATGGTTTGAAATTGCTTAAAAATTTCCTTCCTATTTAAACCAAGCAAGTTTAATAAGTGAAAGTTTGTTAGTCCTCAGTGATGGTATATGAATATTTTTTGTAAACTCAAGAGACTATTCACCTATCAAGAATTGCGAGTGCAATCTTCTTTGAAGAACTGTACCTCCCCCCAAAAAAGTCAGTAAATGAATAAAATACCTAAAAGTTTAAAAATCTGTTTTAAGAAATGAATGAAAAATGGAAGTTATTCTTCAGAATCTTAACAGAATCTTTAGTTATTTCCATAGTTGTAATATTAACAAGTCTATCAAAATGTATAAAACAGCATGAATATTTGACAGATTCACTAGTATACCTATTCTTCCACTTCATTAGCATTTAGTGAGAAAACAAATGGCAAAACTGCTTTAATTTTCACTTAGAATTAAATTATCTAGCTTCCTGTGACCATAATTAAGGAACACTGAATATAAATGTTCGAGTTCTTACATTAAATGGATTTACTATTTTGTCTGCCTAAAGATTTTAATTTGATCTTTCTAAAATACCAACATCCAAAAATAAAACATCATGACATCACATCACCTGACTGAAGACTGAGTAAACCTTCAACATAAAGTTGTACAACCTGAAATAAGGACACAAAGTCATAACATGTTTCTTTCATGGAAGGATCAAGACCAAAGCATTTCAGAAACAAATCTAAATGGTCTTGACATTCTCCAACTTAAGAACAAGTTGAAGTACATGTAATCCTTCCAAAGAATACAACTGGTTTTGAGAGTCTCCTTTAATTCTAAGAATAACCATTTTGTCCATTTTGTTAAAAAAGTTATACAAAAATGAACAGTTGAGGGATTTTTTTCCTCCAAATTTCCCTAGGCAAATAAATGCTTTTGCTATGGCAACACAAAGTAAATGTGACAGGCTAGCTTGCAACCAATATTCAAAGAACAAAGCTAGAGTGAGCAAGACCAAAGGGACAACTGAACCCTAGTGGATTTAAGCTCTCATAACTACACCTCTTAAGGCAGCTTTAGTCCTACCATCTAGGTCTAAGATTGTGAGGCGCAGTTCTAAACCTTCCCAAAAATTGACACAAAGGCATAAACGGGCAAGTGGGCAGATTTTCAGATTGGAGAATCACTGTGAGTTACAGAGAGGGGCTGATGAAAGCCCACAGGAAAATGAGACTCCAGAATTAGGGCAGTAGGATTAAGGAGAAGGCTTAAGAGGGGGCTCATACTTCTGAAGTACAGTATTAATTGGATGGGGAAAAAAATGGCCTCTGGTTTATCTGTCATTAGGACCAGATAGTCCAAGTTAAACCACATCCCTAAATTCCACTAGTTGGGATCTTTATCTAATAAAAGGTGAAAATCCACTCTTTAGCTTGTTTGTTGTTGTTGTTAGGTGCGGTCAAGTCGGTATCCGACTCATAGCGACCCTCATAGGGTTTTCAATGGCTAATTGTTTCAGGATTGCCTTGGGAGTGGATTGCCAGGCCCTTCTCTCATTTTTGCGGTGCTGGGAATCGAACTCGGGACCTCAGAGACTGCAGCGCAGCGCTCTACCAACTGAGCTAAATCCCAGCCCCTTTAGCTTGTTAGCATCTGAAAATATGCAGAATTTTTTAAAAATTACAGCAAACTAATACATTAAATGGAATTTTAAATACGGTGCCCACACACCAGAGTTAAATCCCTAGCAGTGTTAATATCAGGTGAGAGTCAGAAATAAATTGTGTACCTTTCCATAGCTACTGAAATTGAAGGAAGAAACTGCATCTGTAACTAAAAAGCCAAAACCAAAATACCATCTTCATAAACCTTTGAACATAAATTTCTTTTTGTGCCCTCATTTACTTGAGGTAACATTTGTTCTAATTTACTGACATTTATTTTTGTTTAGGCATGCCTAAATTTTTAAAAAAGTTGATTAGTTTTGACATCTAAGAAAAAAACTAAAATTCTCACTAAGTTTTAATATTAAAATCCTTAGTATAAAAGACTTCTGTGATCCTTCCAAGTATTAGAAAGCCTGATACTTTCAGTTTTTTAATTTATAGTTTTTGAAATATTAATGGTCAGATGTCCCACCGGCTAAAGAAAAATATAATGTGATCTGGAGTCCCAAAATTGAGACATGGTTAATAAAAATAAAAAATTGTTATTTACACAAAATAGCCTGAAAAATTAAAAAGAATGGTGAATCCTACTTCATGAAGGGAAGAGGAAAATTGCATGGTAAATTGAAATTTTGGAAATTCTTGTCCTGTGCTCCATGCTGTTTATTAGTTACGTTTTAAAAACAACAATTATGTTACAAAGAAGAGGATTTATCATACGCATTTCTTCATTCAGGTCAGCTTGGCTTTCTTCTTGGCAGGTCCTTTGTGCCCTTTGGCCTTTCTTCTTAAATTCCGCCTGTCTACCACAGGCACTTCCACTTCTATTTCCTCTGAACTGCTATCCACAGCTTTTTCTGCTGACTGTGTAAACTGATCCAGATGTTCGGAAGATGCTTCTGACTGCTCCTCTGACTGGTTCTTCTGTCCTGCATTCTGTGAAAATGGTACATCCTCAAGTTCCACCTCTATCAGAGAACTCTGAGGAAGAGCAGCAGATGTTTCCTGGGGTTCAGTCATACCCTCCTCACCCTGGTCTTCCAATGAGGAAGTAGTGTTGGGTGATAAATTCTCAGAGACTGGTTCTTCAGAAAATTCACCCACCACAGAGTTTGGAAAACCACTGTCAGATCGTTCTTCATTTGAGACAGTGGCAGCATTTTCTGAGCTCCCCAACTGTGCCTTCTTTTTTGAAACTAGGGACAGTTTCTCTTCAGTATGCCCCTTGTCATCAGATGGACCTTGGTCTATCAACATTTCTGAGTCAGTTATATGTGAGTTCTGAAAATGAAAAACTTGGTCAACAAATAAACTTTTACAATACACTTCTAAAAGGAATTATTCTCAGACACTGACATGCAACGACACAGTGTGTACAATTTCTGAATACAACTCAATTTCTTCAGAATTTTCTGATGTTGACTTTAATATATTAAATTCTTTCTTTATACATCCAATACAAGAAATTATTTTACTTAAGTCACTTTAAACTCCCTATCAAGATCCTTCAAAAACACAAATCATCTCCAAGTTTTTAGTTTCCTGGTGTTACTAGAGCCAGAACCAATAATCTCTTTGGGCATGACACTGTCCTATCTGCCTCTAAGTTTCACTATGGCTTCACTGGATGATGATGATGATGATGATGTTGTTATGTGCCCTCGAGTTGGGTACCACTCATAGTGACCCTCATAGAGCTTTCAAAGGCTGATTGTTTTGAGATTGCTTCGGGAGTGGATTGCCACATCCTTCTTCCATTTTTGTGGTAAGCATGGCGCAGCACTCTACCAACTGAACTAAGCCCCAGCCCTCACTGGATGATAGGCAGGGGAAATGGAAGTTTTATTTATTGATTTAGGTGAGACACTTATAAAGCAATGCGATAAAATAATTTTTAGCTTTAAATTGGAATGTTCAAAAGTAACAAAATTAAGTTTCTTTTAAAACTCCATTAAGTTTTGTTTTGGTTTGGGTTTTTTGTGGCACTTGGGTTTAAACCCAGAGCCTCACAGTTGCATGCTTTGCAAATACTGCACCACTGAGTTGCACCCCCAGCCCATTTTTTTACTTTTTTGAGACAGGGTCTCACTAAATTACGCAGACTGCCTCTGGTCTCAAACTTGCGATCCTCCTGACTCTGCCTCCCAAGTCACTGGGATTACAGGTGTGCACCACCTCCCCCAGATCCAGTAAGTTTTTCTTTTCTACTAATCTGTCTCCTTAATTTAAAACAAGTCAAAATTAATGTATTGGCCATAGACTATGTAAGGAGAGTACTCAAATATTTGGCAAATCATGTTTTATCCATTTATCTGTCTCCCTAAGTCTACAAAGCAAAGCTCGTTTGTTACCATAAAGCAGATACTGTTTTTTGGGCGGGGGCAGCATAATGGGGATTGAACTCCTTAAAGTAGATATGGATAAGGCTAAAAAGTTTGAATTTATGGAATGTTACTGACTATATTTTCTTAAAATATCAGATCTAGAATAAAAGTTAATTTTCCTGAAGGACTATATGTGTCAAGGTGGAAGAAAAATTATATATACTATACCCTCTCATACCCAATGACACCAACACAGCACACTTCAGCTATAAAAAAATGAGATAATACCTTATCAGATGCAATAGCCTCAGGAGGTTTTGAAGATTCTGACACTGGTGGAATGAGATTTGTAGCATCTTCACTAGAATTAAAAGACTGCACTTTTAATTCTTCTTCTAAACTTTCACTGATGGAGTCCTCCTCTTCAGTTATAAGTGAGGTCTTAAGAGTATCATCCATTATCTCACCATTCACAGGCTCTAATTCAGAGTTCTGCGCCAGGAAGGAAAGGTTGGGACATGATTACAAACTAACCCACTTGTACATATGCAAAGGAAGTTCCATCTCAGTCCCTATCTAATCATCATAATAGGACTCACAATAGATTCACAACATTATAAAATATGGGTTAAAGAACAGCCTTATTGGAGGGAAAGGGATTTAGAAGGTAGTGTCAGCAAAAGAAGGAATCCCTGGATACCCCACACTCTCATTGTTCTTATGGTGATGCACCAGGACCAGGATGCTATGGTAGCACAGTGTGGGTGTAAAATTCATTGAGAAGACCCTGCCTAATTCTTGCTCTTCTTTCTTAAAAGGCATTCATGGGAGGAACCTTTTCAGTAAAAAGCCTCCTAGGTTTGATGCCAGTTCTTTAAGGAACACCAGCTGTTCAAGCCCCTGGAATCTTTGGGACCTGTGGGAAATTACACTTTACCATGCCAGAGGGAAGAAGCACTACCAATCTCATGGGAGGCCAAGTCAGTACTACTTCTTGCTGGGAGAAGACAGCCCTATTCTCAGCTGTCAATCAACCCAGCATCATTTCTGAACAATCAACTCCTTGCATCACATTATTAAATGTGGTGATGGGGTAGCACAAATCACCCAGTTTCTGAAAATTCTGCTTCCAACGTTTATTAATTTAGCTCCATTTAATGCAAAATATTGCTAATTAATCCTACTGACAGTTTAATAGTCAGAAAACATTTTATTACCATTTTGAAAATTAGAAAACTAAGCCAGGCACAATGGTGCACACCTACAATCCCAGTGATGCAGGAGGCAGAGGCAGGAGGATTATAAATTCATGACCAGAAGCACTCTGCATAACTTAGGGAAAATAAAAAATGAAAAAGGGACTGGGGACACAGCTCAGTGATAAAACACTTGCAAAGTATGTAGAAGGCCCTGGTTTCAACTCCCCAGTACAACACACACACACACACACACACACACACACACACACACGTGCGCGCGCGCACACGCACAAATTAGAAAACTGATCCACTTGAGTGTTCAGAAATAAATCTGGCTAGACTATACTGTATCTCTGGAAACATATAAAGTTTTCCAAAAGAGATGTTGAAATTGACTTTTATATTTTTTTTATATATAAAAAAACTTTAATTTTTCAGGCCGGACATGGTGGTATATGTGTGCAATCCCAGCACTCAGAAGGCTGAGGTGGAAGGAAGAGCATGGGTTTGAAGCCAGTCTGGGCTTGGGCTAAAAAAATAAATAAATAAAAATACTTTTTTTTTTTTTTTTTTTTTTAATTTTGAGACAGGGTCTTGCCAAGTTACACAGACTACTAAACTGAGCAGCTGGGATTACAAGCACAAACAATAGCTCAATTTTTTTCTACAATTAATATATATTTTATTATATGCAATGGTATACAAAATCAACTTCAGAAAAAGATAGTTTTAATAAATTCATAAAAGATCCAACCAGACTGGAAGAAATGTTAAAATAAAATGAGAAAGATATAGCAAAAGCTTAAAAAGATACAATTGTGAACTAAAAGTGAGAAGCAATGAAAGAGAAAAGGTCAATCCTTCAAATTTTACATTTGCATACTGAATGAATGAAAGAGGAAAACAATACATACAGTAATAATAATAATAATAAAGATTTTGTTGAATTTAAAATGACAGACAACATTTGTCTAAACAGAAATATTCAGTAGGAATAGGGAATACCCAGTAGGAATATGGAAGTAGAGTATGGGTCAATATTGAGTTTGGGACATTCCTATAGTAATAAAGTTGGAATCATTAGATTAGGTACATTTTCAAAAGATGCATTAAGAGATTGATTAGATGCATTTTCAAAAGACAGACCATGACCTAAAGATCAGAAAGTCAAGAACTAAGTTTTCTAGAATGGCCACAATAAGGAGAAAATAGCAAGAGTCAACCAAATACATAAAAAAATTCAAAGATGTTAAAAACCCAAGACACCAAAAACTATTGGCAGGTGTGATGGCAAGTGCCTGTAATCCCAGCACTCAGAAGGTTGAGATAGGAGGATCATAAATTTGAGGTTAGCTTTAGCTACCTAGTGAGTTCAACGCCAGCCTCAGATATACAATGAGACCTTGCCTCAATAAACAAAAAACAAAAACAAACAAAAATTACAGAAATGTTATAAAGCCAAAGGAGTAGAAAGCTTTGAAGAGTAGAGAGTGGTTAATCTAGGTAAGGCAAGTCATTGGAATTAAATGGAAGTTGGCATCTATATCCTACAACATGTGCTCAATGTCTTGCTGGATGAATGAAACAAGTTACATGATGTACATGACAGTATACTGCAGTGAATTCTAGTATTTACAGGAGAAAACACACACGCATGCGCGCACACATGTATTTCCAGAAACATTTAGATGAATGTAAATCCTTTTTGATACTCTTTTCTTTATTTTCCCAATTTTCTACAAGAACAAACTTGCCATTTTAAAGTAGTTTCATTAAGTAGAGGAAGCAGAAGCTAAATTGGAGTGAGTTAAAATAAAAGTGGAGTGACTTAATAAAATTGCGAATACAGTTATTCACCTGATATAGGGTCTTGGAAAACAGGCAAAAGATTTTTCAAGAAACTCAACTGAAGATGTTAAAATGAAGAGGAGGACAAGAAATGAATAGAGAAAAGAGAAAAAGGATAGGAATAAACACTTGATTAGCTATAGGAATAAATGCTTGATTAGCTATAGGAATCAAGCCAGATGAACAGTTCACTTGGTTACAAAAGGTTTGCCTATTTGTTTTCTCCTGTTAAAAAAAATTATTTTTCCAAGATTTTGTAAAATAAGCTGTGGTCATATTTTTCACCCTCAATAACTAATCCTATCCTTCTAAAAAATATAGGGATGCAACTGAGGACTTTTTAGACCTGAAGGCATTCCTAAGTATATGTAATTCCACATATCAATTTATATTTTAAATGCACCAAGGTGTCTTACTAAATATCCCTATTTTATATAGTTCAAACTTTTATAAAGTCAGCTTTAAATATACAATTATACTTGTAATTTTATCTTTTCCCCTACTCTAGTGTCTTGGTGACTTGGTTTAATATATGCTTCCCCTCCCAACACTGGGATTGAACCAAGGGTCTTGTGTATGCTAGGCAAGTGCTCAACCACCAGACTACATGCCCAACCAAAATATGCTTTTTAACATTAGGTATGACTTCTAAAATATAGTTATATTTTTCTAATAATATACAATTAATAAAGTTAAACTTTAATTTACTCCTTACTCCTATTCATTTCATTTAATAAATTATCCCATACTTTTTCACCATCTTGCTTCTCCAGGCATGCCTGGGTTTCCAGTGCAGGTAGTGCATCTTTATCACTGCTTTCATCCTCAAATTCAATTACTCTCTGCTCAGATTCTTCTTCCAGGAATTCTTCTGAGCTCTCTGATGTGTGTGCTGTAGACTCCAATCTAGAAAACAAAAGAAAGACACTCCTAATTGTATATAAAAGGTCAATATTAAATTTCAGGAGTCATTTCTTTAAAAAGTAACATTTTAGAGAATTAAGTGTCATTGAATCAACAATTTCTGATTTTGCAGGTGTAAAATCAATCTCTTCATCTTCTCATGAATTTGTTCTCTTTCCCATCTTGTTCTTCAGTTCAACTAATAACATCACCATTTTCTCAATCATGTAAACCAGACTATTCTTTTATTCTATCCACATCTTCCTGGATCTTATTTATTGGAATGAATATACCCTAGTTTACCTAGGACAGTCTAAGTTTACAGCTTTGTCCATAATTATGGGTACTGGCATGATTATTCATTTATTTTTGTGGTGCTGGGGATCCAACCCAGGGCCTTGTGCATGCTAACCATGTGTTCTACCACAGAACTACACTCTAGGCCTGCATAATTAATAACGCTCCTTTCATTCTAAACAATATCAGCATGGACAATAAATTATAAGTTTAATTCTAACTCCAAAAGGCCTTTCAAACATATCCTTAACTGCTGATTCTCATTTTCACACCTACGCTTCAGGTCCCAATTTTCTCTGGACCAATGCACCTTCTTCTCAACTCATCTTCAGACTTGGAGTACATTCTTTATCAAAGCTTCCAGAGTTGTCGTTCTAATACACATATCTGTATTTGTGACAGACCAACTCAGAAACTTCCACTAGTTCTTTATAAGCTCAATGAATAAAGTGTATCTCTTCTCAAGGCATAATATGCCCAACCCCCAATATTTTTATTTTCTAGTAAATAGAGGCAAGGATTTACCTCATGACAATTTACCTTACACATCAGTTATCCTAATCAACATTCCTCTTAGCTTTGTGCCTTTGATGTTATTCCTTTAATCTAGATCTATACTGAAACCACAAGAAAGATGTCATTATTTTACATTTAAATTTATTAAAATCAAATGAAACACAATATTGAATTTTTGCGTTCACCAGCCACACTTCAAGTCCCCAAAGGATATACTAGCTATTGGCTATCATACTGGGCAGTGCATACACAGAAACCCTACATCACCACAGAAAGTTTTATTTGACAGCCCTAGTATACATCAGGGGTTAGCAACTTCTCCTTTAGTCTTTGTGAACCATATGGTTGCTGTTTCAACTACTCAACTCTGTCACTGTAATGCAAAATCATCTGTAATAAAAATACATAAATCTAACGTCATGTCTTGCAATAAAATTTTTCTTTATACTAACAGGTGGCATGGCTAGGAGTATAGCTCAGTAGCAGAACACTTGCCTACCATGTGCAAGGATCTGGGTTCATTACCCAGCACTGTAAAAGGAAAAAAAAAAAAGCACAACAACAACAACAAAATAGTAGCAGGCCAGATTAAGCCTACAGTCCCCAGTTGATGGGCCTCTAACCAGAAGATCTTCTATCCTGACCCTGCTAACTGAGGTTCCATGTAACTTTGAGCTCTGGCCCTAAACTCCAAATCTCTTCTTTCCCTCAGTTAGACACAACCCTTCTGTCTGTATCCACAGCATGATCTACTCCTGTTACTGTTCTATCATAATCCACTCTGCAGAACTTTAACTGTGTGCACCTCTGTCTTCACCACTAGGCAGTCAATTCTGAAAAGGCAAAGATGCTGTTTTGTTCTTCATGTTATCTGAGGAAGCATTCAAGCATTTAGTCTTACTATTCTGTTTATGAAAAGCAAACAAAATTCCACAATAGTTCTGGGATATTCAATTTAAAATGTCTTGTTATATTCCCTTCTAAAAAGGGTACTTTATCAAATAACTGCTCAGAAAACTATATAGTTATCTAAACAGTTCTTCTGATATAACTAAAATGACTCATCTTCTTACTATTCTTTTCACAAATTACTAGATTCAAATATTTACTTATATTTGTCTTCACTATGAATTTGTCTTTTCAGTACCAGGGGGCTGAACCAAGGCCTTATACATGCTAGAGAAGTACTGTACCACTGAGCCCATTTTTTAGTTTTTATTTTGGGACAGGTTCTCACTAAATTGTGGAAGCGGTAGCTGGCCTCGAACTTGCAATCCTCTCACCTTGCTATGAAGCTTTCACTAAAATGAAATGTTTCCATACTCAGTTACTCCAACTTAAAATTATTTACATAATGAAATTAGCATAGCTACAGAATTATCTACCTCAGCAAAATAATTTGATAGCAAAAATGGCAAATCTGTGAATTAACTAAATGGATGACTCAGAAACAGTTGGTAGAACTCAGACAAACATCTAATTTTACTGCAAAATTTAAAAGCTTGCATTCTTTAAGACTCAAAGGAAGCTGGGCACAATGGTACACATCTGTAATCCTAGTAACTCAGGAAGCAGAGGCAGGAGGATAGCGAGGTTGAGGCCAGAGGCAGCCTACGTAACTTAGTGAGCCCCTGATTCAAAATAAGAAATAAAAACGGGGCTAGAGGTGCAACCGAGTGGTAGGGCACTCACAACATACGTGTGAGGCTTAGGTTCAACTGCCAAGTACCAAGAGGAAAAAAATAAAAATAAAAAACCTCAAAGGAAGAAAGGACAAAGCTCTGACTCAAAAGTTCTATTGACTCAGCTGACTATTAAGCTTTTGGAAGAACTGACTGCACTATATGTGATTATCACTAATTTATAAATTATATCCAAATCCCCAGTAAAATGGCTCAGTTATAAAATAGAGGGTTTTTAAAAACTGATTAATCTTCAGCGTTACTAAAAACTATCCCATCAAATTCAAAATTGATGATAATTACTCACTTGACATAATAAGTAGAATATTCTCCTGGATCTTCACACATGAAAGATTCAACAGGAAGTTTATTCCACTCTCTTACTAGCAATTGCTATGTGTAACACTGTCATGCATGCAGCCATACCAGTGTGGCATCCAATCCTGTCAGATCTCGGAAGCTAAGCAGGGTCAGGCCTGGTTAGTACTTGGATGGGAGATGGCCTAGGAACACCAGGTGCTACAGGCTTGAGAGAAGGACCAGGCAACCCACTCCCAAAAAAACGATCAGCCATTGAAAACCCTATGAAAAGCAGAGAAACACTAACAATACTGTTTCTCTGTGAGTTGGACCCTGACTCCATGGCACCTAACAACAACACTGTCATGGTACTACTTACTACTGGGAAGCAAAATCAGTAATTGTGTAGAAAATTCCAAATACAAACTCCTAAGCCAAGGGCACTTACTACAAAAAACAAAACAGCCTAAGGAAAACCCTATGAAGGTCGCTATGAGTTGGACCTGACTTTAACAGCACCTAAAACAACAACAAAACAACCTTAAGTACTAAATACTGATAGTATGAAAGTAAGAATAAACAAAATAATGAGAGTAAAATAAACAATTCTTTACTTGTTTACTGAAGCCATAGGTGAGGTCTGAGAAGTTTTTTCATCTTCACCTTGAGAACTACTAAATTCAGAATCCTGAAACCGCTTTCCAATCTTTGGCCGCTTTAGATGACTGCTTCGAGTACGAGTAGAAACGGGTGTTTTTTCATGACCTGAGACAAAAATAGCCAAACTGCCTTTTAAAACACACAGAAATGCAAGAACTACAAAGTCTGCACACATCACTGCCACTGTACACATCTGCCCTGCCCTCACTTACTTTAAGTAAACAATGCCAGTGCGTGTTTCTAAATTATAAATAACATTGTCAATATTCACTTCTCACATTTCTGTGTTATCCTGAGCTTTGCAAAGTGTTTCTGTATTTTCATTTACATTCTCTCCCAATGATTTTAAGAAATAATGTACACGTTACCATGCCTATTTCACAGGTAAGGAATAAGGAAGGGAGAGATAAGATAGTGTCTTTAGTGTTTATGCACTGCAAAATCAGGAGCATTGGTGACATCAGAACTCGATCTAGATTTGAAAGCTGGGTAAACGTTCACTTGTTCTAGGTCTCACATGCGCATGCACACACACTGCTAATCCTAACTATCTCAAACACCTACTGACAGATCAGCTGAATTCTTACCTTCAGAAGTGCTTGCAAAGGCATCTTTTAGAGAATCGATCTAAAATAGAGGTATAGATTAAAATCCAACATTTTAAAATATTTTTTTGTCTCATGGATCTATTTCATTCACAGTTCCAAAGGAAAAAAAATTAACTTTTTCAAATAGCACTTTCTGTTAGGAAAATTTACTTTAAAAATGAAAACGTCATGCTGCAGCCTCTTTATTGTGAATGTAAGAACTTACGCAAGCATCTAATATGTTATAGGTTTATACTGAGGTTCCCTGGTATTCTGTCCTCAGCTACTTGCTCTCCTTACTTTTTCACCTACTACCTTCACCTTAACATCTACTTCTGATGAATCCAAATACACAACTTAAGCTTACCGACTTGCATCTCCAACAAAATATGTCCCATTTGGTGGTCCATCTGATTTCGCATCCAACCTGTTCCAAAATGAACCTTATCTTTCCCCACATCACTCCCTATCTAGGTTAATGGCAATAACTATTCATTCTAGCCAGCAACCGTTGTTGTTGTTGTTGTTAGGTGCTGTCGAGTCAGATCCGATTCATAGAGACTCTATGTACAACAAAACAAAATACTCCTCTACACTGTGCTGTGCCTGGGACTGTGTCACTGCTTCTGTGCTATTCATAGGGTTTTCAATGGCTGATTTTTTTTTCAGGATTTCTTCAAGAGTGGACTGCCACATCCTTCTCCCATTTTTGAAGTGCTAGCAATTGAACTCAGGGCCAGAGAGGGCACAGAGCAGCACTCTACCAACTGAGCTAAACCCCAGCCCAGCAACCTACAAGGCAGTAACAATTTCTTCCTATCCCTCATTCAATCAACCACTCAGACTGTCAATTTTAACTGAAGACTCTCTTTGAACTGCCCTGCTTTTTATATTAGTTCAAGTCCTTATCTATAACCTGAACTACTCCACCCTCTTCATTGGCCTTCTTTCTCTCACTCTAATCACATTCTGTCTAACCTTTCTACCCTAATGACAGAATAATGCTTCCAAATCACAAATTGTGTCATCACTTTTGTCAAAATTTAAAAAAAAATCAATGGTTTATCACTGCATAGAATACAAACTCACAAACTCTTCAATAATATATTTTTTCATATTAAACATACCATTTCTTTTCATACCACTGTAAGGTTTTTTACATGCTATTTTCTGAAATGCCTTAACAACTCTTTAAACTTCCTCTGCTATGTTATTTCCTGTCATTTGCTATAATAATTAAAGCAATTATTATCCTGTAGCATATTTGTATACTTATCTGATTTTAATGGACATTATTTTTCCATGCATATAAGAACCATATTTTGTATGCCCAATGCTTGTCACAGTATCTACTCTGTTATAAACTACCATCCATCACTCACTCACTGAAATCCTACAACAGAGCAGGTACACAGACTTTAGGAGATCTATCTAAACTATAGTTGCCAATAATTAACCCTGTATTTCAAACTAGGTAATAGATAGGAATCTGAATGTTCCCAACACAAAGAAATGAGAAATGTCTGAGGTAATAGATATGCCAACTATCCTAATCTAATCATTACATGGGTTGGGGTTTAGCTCATTGGTAGAATGCTGCTCTGCACTCTCTGAGGCTGAGTGTGATCCCCAGCACCGCATAAACAGGAGAAGGCCCTGGCAGCCCACCCCTGATACAATCCCCCAAAAAACAATCTGCCATTGAAAACCCTGTGAATAGCAGAGAAGCACTGACATAGTGCTGGGCAGAGTACAGTGTCAGGGAGTGTTTAACTTTGTTATACAGAAGGTCACTATGAGTTGGACCCAACTGGACAGCACCTAACACCCCAATCATTACATATTGTATACATTCAATATACACATTGATATGTCACACTGTACCCCATAAATGTACAAATATTATGTGTCAATTAAAATTTTTGAAAAAGATCTACTTATAGAACATGAACAAAGAGTAACTTGTAACAGATGATATGATAAAAATCTTATCTTCAAGAAGTCTACAGTTCAACTGGAAAAGATAAAAATAGATAAGCCAGGCATGGTGACAGGTGGATAGAGATTAGAAGCCAGAGGAAGCCTACGTAACTTAATGAGACCCTGTCTCAATTTAAAGAAGAAAAAAATTGTTGGAGGTACAATGCAGTGGCAGAGCACTTGCAAAGTATGCATGGGGCATGGGTTCATCCCCTCAGTATCCCCACACACACACACGCACAAAAAAAAAATAAAAGTACAAAAAGAAACAAAAAATAAAACAGAAATAAAACATACAAAAAGTCTAAGAGAAATGTTGTTGTTGTTATTGTTGTTGTTGTTGTTAGGTACCGTCGAGTCAGTATCCGACTAATAGTGACCCTCTGTGCAACAGGGGAAACACTATTGTCAGTGCTTCTCTGCTGTGCATAGGGTTTTCAATGGCAGACTGATTTTTGGGAGGGGGTTGCCAGCTCCTTCTCCCAAGCCTACAGCTTCTGGTGTTCCCAGGCGGTCTCCTATCCAGGTACTAACCCGGCCTGACCCTGCTTAGCTTCCCAGATCTGACGGGATTGGATAACACAGGGCTACGGCTGCAGGCCTAAGATAAATACATATGTTTTATTTGACTGACTGACTGATTGCAGTGCTAGGGTTCAAACGCAGGCCCTTGCATGTGTTAGGCAAGCAGTGTGCCACTGAGCTACATCACCATGTTATGTTTTACGTACACAATTAAGGAAAAGCAAATTAAAACACCATCATCAAAGCTAGGCACAATGGCAAATGACTAAGCCTGGTGATTTAGGAGGATGAGGCAGGAAGATCTCAAGTTCAAGGCCAGAGGCAGCCTGCACAACTTAGTAAGACCCTGTCTCAAAGTTAAAAATAAAAAATAAAAAGGGGCTGGGGGATGCAGCTCAGTGGTAGAGCATGTGTCTAGCATGTACAAGGCCCTGGGTTCAACCCCTAATATAGGGGAATGGAGCAGAACACAATCATCACTTGAAGAATTAATCACGTAGTTAGAATGAAACTACTTCTTCACATGATTACTGATAAAAAGAGATATAAAATAAATAGCTCATAGGAGAAAAATATTTCCTTGACCTAATTAGAACATTAAAGTACATAAAGAATATGATTTTGTAAAATGAAAGAAAAATTATGCTGTCAACCTTACAACCCAGTGTCACTATAATGTATTCTCATTCAAATGACACATTTAAAATTATTTGACTTTGCCAGGCACAGTGGCACACTCCTATAATCCCAGACTTGGAGGTGGTGGCAAGAGGACTGCAGGTTCGAGACAGTATGCATAACTTAGCAAGACCCTATCTCAAGATAAAAAAAAAGCTGAGAGTGCAGCTCAGTGGTAGAGTTCTGGCAAAGTATGTGTAAGACCCTGGGTTCAAGCCTCTAGTACTGAAAATTAATTAATTAGCACTCTAAGGCCCTGGGTTTGATCCCCAGCACAGCAAAAACTAGGGAAGGTCCGCTCCTGAAACAGTGCCAAAGCAATTACCCATGGAAAACTCTATGAACAGCAGAGAACCACCAACATGATGCTGGACATGGAATAGTGTTGGGGAGTGTTCCGTTCTGTTGTATATAAGGTTGCTATGAGTCAGACCCTACTCAAGGGCACCTAACAACAACAATTAATTATTTGGCTTAATAGTAAGATAAATCATTTCATTTATTACATTTATGGGAATAGCAGATTTTCTATTGTCCTTGATTTTATGATATATGGCAAATACTAAATGTATCTTCATGTATCTAAGGAATTTGGATTGTAATATAAAAGAATAAGGGCTTACTCTGTTGTTGTTGTGTGCCATCAAGTCGGTATCTGACTCATAGTGACCCTCATAGGGTTAAAGGCTGTTTCGGGATTGCCTTGGGAGTGGATTGCCAGGCCCTTCTCCCATTTTTGCGGTGCTGGGAATTGAACTCGGGACCTCAGAGACTGCAGCACAGTGCTCTACCAACTAAGCTAAATCCCAGCCCAAGGGCTTACTATGAAGCGCCAAATGTAGAAAAATAAAAACAAAATGCTCTAATTCTTTTTATGTGGTTATGTTATGTTGCCCTTAGAAATGCATAAAAACTTTTCACTCAAATAAAGTCAACTCTCACGTTAATTAAGATATGTCCTAGCTGTTGTTAGGTGCCATCGAGTCAGTATCCGACTCATAGTGACCCTACGTACAATAGGCGAAACACTATTATCAGTGCTTCTCCGCTGTTCATAGGGTTTTCAATGGCGGACTGTTTTTTGGGAGTGGGTTGCCAGGTCCGTCTCCCAAGCCTACAGCACCTGGTGTTTCCATATGGTCTCCCATCCAAGTACTAATCAGGCCTAACCCTGCTTAGCTTCAGAGATCTGACGGGATCGGATGCCACAGGGCTATGGCTGCAGGCTAGGTGGTGGTGCTATAATGGGAAGCTGTGAGACTTTGGGAGGTAGGACCTAGCTGGTAGAAATAGGTCACAGGAGGTGGGCCTTTGAAGATTCTACCTAGACCTCAGGTTAAAATAAACTCTCTCTGCTCCTGATCTGCCATGATATGATGTCCTCCACCATGGGGGCTGCCACCATGCCTCCCCAACACTATGGACAGAAATCCTCTAGTTTAGAGGCTAAAGCTTGAGCCAAACAAACTTATCCTTCCTCCTTAAAAAAAAAAAAAAAAAGACATGAAATACCAAGCACAAATAATTCCACAAAGCAGTCTCTCAACTGCATTTGCGTTTATAGACATTCCCAATATTCACTAAAAATATACTCAGAAACACATGTACAAAAAGATGGCTATAATGAATGCCCTAATGACAAGATTTGGCATAAAAACAGACTTAGGAATCCCACCAACAAGGCCATATTTTAAGTAATATTGTTGTTGTTGTTAGGTGCCGTCGAGTCGGTATCTGACTCATAGCGACCCTCATAGGGTTTTCAATGGCTAAATGCTTCGGGATTGCCTTGGGAGTGGATTGCCAGGCCCTGCTCCCATTTTTTGCGGTGCTGGGAATTGAACTCTGGGCCTCAGAGACTGCAGCGCAGCGCTCTACCCACTGAGCTAAATCCCAGCCCTAAGTAATATTAGGTACCACAAAATACCAGTTCTACACAAGGATCTAGAGTTCAGCAAGAGAATTGTTCTTCTACTTGCAAGATATGTAATATTTGCAAAGTATATTCATTCTACAGGGAACCAGCATATACAGGCTCAAACTTTCCATAAAAACTCTGTAATTTTTAATCTACTACTAATTTCACTTCTAGCCTGCAGTCGTACCATTGTGGCGTCCAATCTTGTCAGATCTTGGAAGCTAAGCAGGGTTAGACCTGGTTAGTACTTGGATGGGAGATGGCCTAGGAACATCAGGTGCTGTAGGCTTGGAAGGACTCAGCAACCCACCCCCAAAAGACAATCAGCCATTGAAAACCCTATGAATAACAGAGAAGCACAACAACAGTGTCTCATCTGTTGTACACAGGGTTGCTACGAGGTGGATACAGACTAGACAACACCTAACAACAGCAACAATTTCACTTCTAGAAATTTTTATGTTCAGGGGAATAACTACGTATGGACAAAGATTTATGGATAAATGTTTGCTGCTAGGCCACTTAAAAATGTAAAAATTTTATGTCCTATGCTAAGAAAATAAATGATGGTATTTATTTATAATAGAATACTGTGCTGCTATTTGAAAATCATGTCTTAAATAGGTAAAGGCATGGAAAAATGCTTACAGTATTACATTAACAGAGAAAAGTTGTTAGAAACATCATTTTAACAGAATAAAGACAAAAATAAAATGTGCACATGTACATGCTTTATTATATCTATATACAAAAATTTTAATAGTGGCTATTTCTGAGTACTTCCACATATCTGTCAGTTTGCCATACTGTGGAGGCTTGCATGTTGCTGTAATGCTGAAAGCTACGCCACCATTATTAGATACCCACAGGGTCACCCATGGTGGAGAGGCTTCAAGTGATCTTCCAGCCTAAGACAAACTGGCAAGAAGAACACAGCTAACCTATTCCTGAAACAATTAGCCATTGAAAACCCTATGAATAGCAGAGAAACACTACCAGATATAGTGCCAGAAAATGAGCCCCACAGGTTGGAAGGCACTCAAAAGACGATTGGGGAACAGTTGCCTCCTGAAAGTAGAGTCTACCTTAATGACAGGAATGAAGCAAAGCCTTTGGGACCTCCATTTACTGATGAGACAACTCAAAATGAGAAGAAACAACTGTAAACATCCATTAATAATTGGAACATGGAATGTACATAGTATGAATCTAGGAAAAGTAGACACCATCAAAAGGAAATGGAGCATATAAACATTGACATTCTAGTTATCAGTAAGCTAAAATGGACTGGCATGGGCCATTTTGAATTAGAAAATCTACTATGCTGGGAATGACAGGTTTAAGAAAAATGGGGTTGCATTCATCATTAAAAAAGATATCTCAAGATCTGTCCTGAAATACAATGCTGTCAGTGATAGAATAATATACATATGCCTACAAAGAAGGCCAGTTAATATGAGTATTATTCAAATTTATGCACCTACCACTAAGGCCACACATAAAGATAGAGAAGATTTTTACCAGCTTCTGCAATCTGAAATAGACTGAACATGCAATTAGGATATACTGATAATTACTGGTGAGTGGAATGCAAAAGTTGAAAACAAAGAAGGCTCAATAATTGGAAAATATGGCCTTGATGGCAGAAATGATGCTGGAGATTGCACGACAAAATTTTGTCAGACCAATGACCTTTTCATAGCAAATACATTTTTCACCAACATAAATGATGACTATACACATGGAATTCACCAGATGGAACGTATACGAACAAAATTGACTATGTTTGTGAAAAAAGATGATGGAAAAGCTCAATATCAAATGTCAGAACAAGACCAGGTGCTGATTGTGGATCACATCATCTACTATTCATATGCAGGTTCAAACTGAAACTGAAGAAAATTAGAACAAGTGTACGAGAGCCAAGTATGACATTGAGTATATCCAACCGGAGTTCAGAGACCATCTCAAGAACAGGTTTAATGTATTAGACACTAATGATTGAAGGCCAGATGAGTTACAGCATGACATCAGAGACATTATTCACGAGGAAAGCAAAACGTTATTAAAAAGGCAGGAAAAAAGAAGAGACTAAATTAAATTTTAAATGAGATTCTGAAACTTGCCCTTAAACACAGAGCAGCTAAAGTAAAAAAGAAGACATGGCAAAGTTAAAAAACAAAACAGAAGATTTCAAAAGGCAGCTAGAGAAAACAAAATCAAATATTATAATGAAATATGCAAAAAGCTAGAGATAGAAAACCAAAAGGGAAGAAAATGCTTTTTCTCAAGCTTAAGGAACTGAAGAAAAAATTCAAGCCTCAAGTGGCAATACTGAAAAATTCTACAGGGAAAATATTAAATGACGCAGGAAAACACCAAAAGAAGATGGAAGGAATACACAGAGTCAATATACCAAAAAGAATTAGTGGATGACCAATCATTTCAAGAGGTAGCATAGGATCAGGAACCAATGGGACCAAAGGACAAGGTGGAAGCAGCCTTGAGGAACTGGTAAAACACAAGGCTCCATGAATTGATGGAATTCCAACAGAGATGTTTCAACAAACAGATGCAGTACTGGAGGTGCTAACTTGTTTATGCCAAGAGATCTGGAAAACAGCTATCTGCCCAACTGACTAGAAGAAATCCATATATGTGCCGATTTCCAAGAAAGGGGATCCAATAGAGTGTGGAAATTATCAAACAATATCATTAATATCACACACAAGTAAAATTTTTCTAAAGCTTATTCAAAAGGAACTGCAACAGTAGATATACCGGGAATTGCCAAAAAATCAAGCCAGATTCAGAAGAGCACATTTAACCAGGGACATCTTGCTAATGTCAGATGGATATTAGGTGAAAGCATAGAATACCAGAAAGATGTCTATGTTTTATTGATTATGCAAAGGCATCTGACTTTGTGGATCACAATAAATTATAGATAACATTGCAAAGAATGGGAATACCAGAGCATTAATTGTACTTATGAGGAATCTGTACATTGATCAGGAAGTAGTTGTTCAAACAGAATAAGGAAACACTGCCTGCTTTAAAGTAGAGAAAGGTTGGCATAAGGGCTGTGTCCTTGTACCATACCTCTTCAATCTCTATGCTGAGCAAATGATCCAAGAAGCTGGACTTTTTGAAGAAGTATGTGGCATCTTGACTGGAGGAAGACTCATTAACAACTTGCATTATGTAGAAGACACAATTCTGCTTGTTGAAAGTGAAGAGGATTTGAAATATTTACTGATGAAGATCAAAGAACACAGCTTTCAGTATGGATTCTGCCTCAACATCAGCAAAACAAAAATCCTTACAACTGGATCAGTATGCAAGTTTATGATAAATGGAGAAAAGATTGAGGTTATGCACTATTTTGCTTTACTTGGTTCTATAATCAATACCCACAGAAGCAGCAGTCACAAAATCAAAAGACGTTATTGCATTGGGCAAAGCTGTTGCAAAAGACTTCTTTGAAGTGTTGGACAGTAAAGATGTCACATTGAAGATGAAGGTGTGCCTGACTCAGGCCATGGTATTTTCAGATGCGTCATACAGCTGTAAAGGCTGGACACTGAATAAGGAAGACAGGAGAAGAATTGATGCTTTTAAATTACAACACTAGAGATCAATATTGTATACACCATGGACTGTAAAATGAACAAACAGATCTGTCCTAGAAGAAGTACAACCAGAGTGCTCCTTGGAAGCTAGGATGGCTAAACTGCTTATGATATATTTTGGACATGTCAGGAGGAACCAATTCCTGAGGAAGGACATGATGTTTGGGAGAGTGGGGTCAATGAAAAAAATGAAGACCCTCCACTAGATTGTGTGCGAGGCACAGAGTCGGGGAGTGTTTTTCTCTGTTGTACACAGGGTCACTCTGAGTTGGACCCAACTTGACGGCCCCTAGCAACAACAACAATATCCGAGTAGTAGGATTATATTTATTTTGTTCTGTATTATCTGATATATATATATATATATATATTTTATTTGTTATATGTATGTCTATATACTTTTAATCAGCTTGTATTACTACAAATGCCATTAGAAATCTTTTGTCCTCAATTGACAAAAGATACCAAGAAAACCAGTGCAAATGAAATTACCTAATTTTACTGAGTGAACACTAACATTTAAAACTTAAATTTGAACTGAATCTTCTAAAGAGACAAATTTTATTGCTTCCTACAATGAACATACAGTGTACCTACAGTAAGCGGCATCTCATTTGACTGACTGTCTTCAGGTCCCACTTCATACTCTGGAACAGCTGCAAGACCATATTCTCCAGACACAGGTCTTTTGGCTTCATGTTGAGAAGCTGCTGTGTGTAGAAAATTTTTTTGAATTGTAAATCAATCATTATTTGTTCTTCATTGTAACAGTGGTTGCACTGATTTTCATAAACACTCTGAAGAACAGCCTGGACAAAAAGGTACTGAAAATCTAGTGGTAACACGTCCCTGTCACAGTATCTTATAGTAAATTCTTGACATTATCAAGACTCCTAAATAGCTATCATGAGTATTTAGTGATGCTGGGAAGAGATGCTTGAGATTAGGGGCTACTTTTGGTCCCTAGAAGCCTGTTCTATGATGTTATAGTAATCGTACGTTTATTTTTCACCCACCAGTTCCTAGTGGACTGTTACATTCAGTTGGGCTAGTGCAGGTCCCTTTAATATTAGTTCCTCAAAAGTTAATACAATAACACAATATGAGAAAAGTTCAAACTTTAGACAATAGCATCTGTTATTAGGAAGATTATATTATAATACACCAGTTCTCTGGACAATAAGATACCACCATTATTAGATGCTGATTTTTAAAACTGGATTGTGTTCAAGCACTCTTACCTGTAATTTTAAGTGTTTCTCTCTGTAATGCTCTGGTGACTGGTATCCGCTGGTACCAGTGTCCAACACCTTCAACTTCCCAAAGGAGTTCGTGGTCTCCTGGATACTTTTCAAAGTATTGTTTGCAAGCTGAGAAACATATTTAGAATTCACTAGCAATCTCCAATATCAACTGTTTTGAAAAACAGAGATGGAAAGTACACTGCCCAACTCACTTAATGGGGCTACTATAACCTTAATACCAAAACACCACCAAGGCAACTCAGTATACAGTATATGAAAAGTATACAGCAGTATCATTTATGAATAAAAAGCCTATAAAAGCCCAAATAAAAAGTTAACATTAATAAATCTAAAAAAGTCAGTACATGTACAAAATGATGTCACTTATATAGAGTTTTAAAACACACTACACAAAATGGTACAGCCACTATAGAAAACAGTTTGGCAGCTTCTCAGAAAGTTAAACATAGAATTACCATATGACCCCGCAACTCTCAGGTATATATCCAAAAGAATTGAAAGCAGAAAATCAAAACTGATATCCGTAGCAACAATATCCACAGCAACAATATTCACATTAGTCAATAGTGGAAATAACCATGTCCATCAATAAATCAATAAAAAAAAGGTATATTCATAAAATGAAATACCACTCTTATGAAGGAATAAAATTTTGATATATATATAATACAATGTGATTATCCTTAAAAAAATTGGTTTAGTGAAATAAGCCAAGTACAGGAGGACATTCTGTGATTCTACTTAGATGATATACCTAATAGGAAAATTCAAAGAGACACAAAACAGAAAATACACGACCAGAACACTGAAAGAGGAGAGGAGAGGGTATTACTGTTTAAAAGGTATAAATTTCATGTTGAGAATGAAGAAAAAGTACTGGATATAGATAGTGATGATAGATGCACAACACTGTGCATATAAGGCTACTAAAATGTTCACCTACAAATCATATATATGTATGTTCACCTACAAATCATACATATATATTTGTGTGTGTGTGTATATATATATATTATATATATATATATAAATATATATATACACACACACATATATATATATGGTGCCCTCGAGTTGTATCTGATTCATAGTGTGCCTCATAGGGTTTTCAATGGCTGATTGTTTCGGGATTGCCTTGGGAGTGGATTGCCAAGTCCATCTCCCGTTTCTGTGATACTGGGAATCGAACCCAGGACCACAGACACTGCAGAGTGGCATTCTACCAACTGAGCTAAATCCCAGCACATACATACATACATACATACATACATACATACATACATACATGCACACACACATTCACACACATATGTAAAACCTGTGTATATATGTAAACCATGCATGTTTTTGTTTTTTACCAAAGATGATACACAAACGGCCAATAAGCACATGAAAAGATGTTCAACATCAAATGCAAATCAAAACTACAATAAGACATCACTTTATATTCATTAAAATGATTATTACAAGATCATAATGTTGGCAAGGATGGAGAAAAACTGCAATCCTCATTGCTTATGGGAATGTAAAATGATCTGATCACTTTGGAACAGAATGTGGTACATCTTGATGTATAAGGGGATATTATTCAGCCATAAAAAGAAATGAAATACTAATTCATACTAGAACATGGATGAAACTTGAAAGCATTACACTAAAAGAAAGAAGCCAGACACAAAAGGGTATACACTTTGTGATTCCATTTACATGAAATGTCAAGAATAGATAAATCCAGAGAAACTTAAAATAGATTAGTGCTAGCAGATGGAGAAGAGAGGAAATGAAGAGTGATTGCTCATTGGTAGAAGGCTTCTTTGAGGGAGATAATAATGTTCTGGAGTTAGTAGTTATAGCTGCCCAACTGCGAAAATATTAAAAATCACTAAAGCTGGGTGTAGTAGTGTATGCCTGTAACCCCAACATCCAGGAGGCTAAGGCAAGAAGAGTGAGAGTTTTGAGACCAGCCTGGACTAAATAGAGTTTTCATCTAAAAGATAAAATAAAATAAGATAAAATAAAATAAAATAAAAAATTCCACTAAACTGTACTCTTTAACACAGTGAAATTTATGGGATGTGAGCAACATCTAAATTTTTTAAAGGGTTACCAAACCTATCAAAAGCCGTATGTAAGTGTACAATCGGGCTGGGATTTAGCTCAGTTGGTAGAGCACTGCGCTGCAGTCTCTGAGGCCTGAGTTCGATTCCCAGCACCACAAAAATGGGAGAAGGACCTGGCAATCCACTCCCAAGGCAATCCCGAAACAGTCAGCCATTGAAAACCCTATGAGGGTCGCTATGAGTCGGATACCGACTCGATGGCACATAACAACAACAAGTGTACAATCGTAAATTTAAGGCCCAAAGCTTCAATTCAATATCAATATACACATGCTCAGTATTCTGGAGAAACAGCTTGGAAGTGACACTGAGGCAAGTTTAACATTTTTCAACTTAGTCCACTCACCTGTGAACATGAGAGACGATAGCGGATAACGCAAACCAAGTGCATCTTCTGTAAAGGAATCAACAAAGTCTTCCAGCATATGAAGCCCAAAATCTTTGCCTCTGTATTTCTTTCTTACAAACATTGTATCAAGAACTGGCAGTTGGTAACTTTGGGTAAGAAATGAGACACATAGGCTTCCTGCAGCAATAAGAATGGAAACCCAACAAGTTTTCCCATTAAAGAAAGAAATGCACGCACACGCGCACACACACACAGTGAACATGACTTAACAGTCTTTCTAAAAACATTGTTTTTTCCTACATCAAGAACAATGTTAATGTATAGATGCTATAATATAAAGTGTTTGCCTCTTCTATTATGTTATAATGTATATATGTGATGAAAAGAGCTATGCATTTTATGTTTGCCAAAAACAGCTCATTACCCTTTTATAAAATATACACATGACTATTTATAATATACTACCAATGTCTACAGACATACAACTTTTGAACTCATCAACTATTAAAATATAACATTCAGACTGGGCTCCTTGGCACACACCTATAATTTCAGTGACTCAGGAGGCAGAGACAGGAAGATTACATGTTAAGGGCCAGAGGTGGCCTGTGCAACTTAGAGTGACTCTGTCTTAAAACAAACAAACAAACAAAATTAAAAAGGGAGTAGGGGGGTAAAGCTCAATGGTAGAGCATTTGCCCAGCATGCACAAGGCCCTGGGTTCACTCCTCAGTACTACAAAAAATAAATAAATAAATTTCAAAGAGTATATGATGAATTTATAATACTTTAATAGTACATTAAGTATTTAATTCCAACTTTAATACTAGAATATCCAACGTTTCCCTTTACTTTTTCTCAAGTGAGTTTCATCTCACTTTGATCCACTTGATAATGGTAAGGAAGTTAATTAGTTCTCCAGTTTTTAAAAGACTATGGATAAGTACTTACTGGAAATCTCAGAAATGGCTAACACATATTTATTTTTTTGCTGTGGATATATTTCTAAATATACTTTATATGTTTAAGGTTAAACAAAAGAAATAATTTATTGTGTCTAAATATGTCTTTCCTTACTGTAGTTATAGTGATATGTCTTTTAGAAACATGCCATATATATGAGTTCTGACCATCCAAATAGACACCTTAACATCTACTGGTGATTTTATTTTTATTTTTATTTTTTTGGTGAGAGAGAGAGAGAGAGAGAGAGAGAGAGAGAGAGAGAGAGAGAGTGTGTGTGTGTGTGTGTGTGTGTGAGTGTGCTTTTTGTTTGTTTTGGGACAAGTTCTTATAACCCAGGCTGGCCTTAAATGTGGTTTAGCCTTCCAAATGCTGGGATTATAGGTCAGCAGGCCAGCAGGTGCCACCACACCTGGCCACTAATATGTCTTAAGATGTTACAACTTGAAGGCAGATGGCACTTTCCATAAATTTTAGAATACATAGTTATCAGTTGACGTTCTACCCTACTTTGCCTCACATAAAATAATTTCTTCTTCTCAGAACAGTCATATGATTTAGATAATTTTAACAATGTAGTTCAAGCAAGAAACAAAATGTCATACAACAAAGTTCTCACAAATGTTCTTTTACCAATCATATTTGATCAATATATCAAGATTTTTCTTTTTCACTTCAACCAAATAGTTTGAATTGTTTATGATGTAGCTGGAGAATTTCAGCAGCAACTTTTCACAAGTCTCCAAAGACTATTAACTTAAATTTAGAGTAGATCATGTACGTTGTTATATATTTATATCTTTATTGTTGGGATGCATTTAGGATATTTCTAAGGGTTAAAATTTCTTGCATGAATATAATAAGTAGCCCAATGGTATCAATGCCTTAAACTCAGAATTTTCTCACAGTAACTTCAGTAGTGGCCATGAAATTAACAGAAACATTATTTTATAAGCAGCAGCAGGTCAAGTTCAAACCACCAAGCAAGAACAAGAAAGAGGAGAAAGCACAATTTAGCTCTAGTTATAAATACAAAGTCTGACAATCTGTGGTTGTTTAACTATTGTGTATGTTTTAGGTTCCTTACAAAACAATACTAATTATATGAAGGAAACGTCCTATAAATTTAAATATTTTGTTTTCACAGACACTGTCCTTCTAGATGAGAAAAGATAAATTCTAACACTTAAAAGTAGTATTAAAATAGTCTATGAAGTTTAAAGTTCTACTATTTACAGATCATGTATACGTTCATGTTTTTAAAAAATGCTGGTTCTCTTCCTTTGGGTACACCATAAATTATTCTACTTTCCAGAGTTCAACTCTTATACAAATGCAATCAAATAAAGAGCAGAAAATTTTTTCATGTTACCAGACTTTTAATACACTTCAGTAATTGCAGACAGCAGCACAATTACTTCATAAAGCAAACACCACAACATGCTCCATTTGTTGAAATTTTCATCATATTAATTCAAATTAAGTTAAATTTAGTACTGCACAAGATAGATCAAATATTTACATTTCTCAAAATTCCATTTTTGGCCTTCTCTTCCTATACGCTGTCTCTGGGCAATCTTATCCATTTCTAACATTTGTCCCATTACACCAATGCTTATGACTAATAATGTCTGTGTTTGGTGGTGCTGAGGATCAAATCCAGGGCCTCATTCATGCTAGGCAAGATCTCTACTACTAAGCTGCACCTCCAGCCCTAATGTTTGTCTTTAACCTCTATAAGGCATAGGACTTAACCCAAAATCAAGAATGAAAGAACTCATATATATGTAAATAAAAAAGCCACATAATCATCTCAACAGTCCTAGTAAAATCATTTCACAAAACCCAATACCTTTCATGAAAAAAACAAAACAAAACAAAAAAAACTCTACTTTCTCAACCTTATAAAGGACATATACAAAAAATCCCACAGCTAACATACTTAATGGTGAAAGACTGGATATTTCTACCTAAGATCAG
This sequence comes from Pedetes capensis, assembly GCA_007922755.1. Lineage (NCBI taxonomy): Eukaryota > Metazoa > Chordata > Mammalia > Rodentia > Pedetidae > Pedetes > Pedetes capensis. The sequence continues at coordinate 128,288 of VMDO01001072.1, forward strand.
AATGCTCACTCTCATTACTTCTATTTAACATCATACTGGTAGTTCTAGCCAGGGCAATTAGGGAAAAAACTGAAATAAAAAACATTCCGACTGGGAAACAAGAGGCAAAACTATCTATATTTGCAGGTAACTATTAAAACTAATGAAGAAGTTCAGCAAGATTGCAGAATACCAGAATAACACAAAACACTCAACCTTATTTCAATGTACCAGCAATTAACCAAAAATAAAACTAGGAAAACACCAGCACCCACCTCCTCTCCCCAGCAGCAGCTGACAAAGTACAGCATCTTCCATAGTTGATTACCTCATTGGCTCTGCTCCCCACCAAAACTTGACTTTTGCTTCCAAGTAGCCCTTGGAAATTGCCTAAGCAACACATGTTGTTGGGTACCCAAATAAGAATGTGTGAATGAATCAGCTCTTCTGAGACAGCGATTCCAAGAGTACAGCCCATACGTAGCAGCATTTCACAGGAGAATGGCTGTGGAATTTCAAAATGGTGTGTGGGGGGAGCCTCGCTTTAACCAGGGAAGATAACAGAGTTAGAGACAAACGCAAGTTCTCTACTCAAAATGGAAAAAGACAGAAAAGTAATTTTAATTATTGAAAAAAATACTGCTCAAGGACAACAGACCAAAAAGTTGAAATTAAAATAACCAAGAAGAGGTGAAAACAGTGGAGCAACACTTCAGAGTCTCCAAACCAGGGCACGCAGGGATGAAAGATCTCAGAATACTAGAGATAAAGGAACACACTGGGCCAGACAAAATAATTATGGGAGATTTCAATACTCCACTTTCCTCAAGAGACAGGTCATCAAAGCAAAAAAATCAGCAGAAAAACAATAGATTTAAACAGCACCATAGACTAACTGGACCTTACAGGTATCAACAGAATATTCCATCCATCAGATATGGAACACACATTCTCAGCACCACATGAAACTTTTTCTAAAATAGACCACATTTTAGTTCACAAAATGAGCCTCAACAAATACAAAATAACTGAAATTATCCCCTGCACTTTACTGGATTCATGGTGGAATAAACCTATTACTCAAAAAGCAAGAAAAATTTCAGAAATGTTGCAAATACATGGAGACTAAGTAACACACTTCTGAATGATCAATGAATGGGTCATGGTAGAAACCAGAGAAAAAATTTAAAAATAGTACAATCTGATGAGGATGAAAACATATCCTTCCAAGATCTATGGAATATACCAATGTCAGTTCTAAGAGGTAAGTTCACAGCCATGAGTGCCTTCATCAGTAAGTTAAGGAAAACCCAATTAAATAACCTAATGACAAACCTTAAGGTACTAGCAGGCCAACAACAAGCCAACCCCAAAAAAAGTACTCAGAAAGAAATGATCAAAATCAAGGCAGAAATTAGCTAAGTGGAAATTAAAAGGACTATAGACAGAGTAAACGAAAGCAATAGGTGGTTCTTTGAAAAGGTCAACAAAATTGACACTCCCTTAACCAGATTCACCAAAATAAAGAGAGAAAAGGCCCAAATTTTAAAAATCAGAGATGATAAAGGAGACATAATGACAGACATCAATGAAATCCTGAAGATCCTCAGAGACTACTTTGAGAAATTGTATTCCCCAAAAAGTGAACAGAAAGAAGAAATGGATAAATTCCTTGACACATATGAACTGCCAAAACTAAGCCTGGAGGACACAAGCAAATTAAACAGACCCATTACATTCACTGAAAAAGAGACAGTTAAAAAAAAAAAAAAAAAATCCCGACAAAGAAAAGCCCAGGTCTTGACAAGTTCACAGCTGAATTCTATCAAACCTTCAAAGAATACCTACCCTCCTCAAATTATTTCGTAAAAACAGAAAAGGATGGGATACTTCCAAATTCATTCTACAAAGCCAATATCACCCTGATACCAAAACCAGATAAGGACTCTTCAAAGAAAGAGAACTACAGACCAATTTCCATGATGAACACTGATGCAAAAATCTTCCATAAAATTCTGGCAAACCAAATTCAGCAACACATAAAAAAAGACCATGACCAGGTGAGCTTCATTCCATAGATGCTAGGCTGGTTCAACATACAAAAATCAATGTAATTCAACATATCAAGAGACTTGCAGACAAAAATCACATGATCACCTCAACTGATGCTGAGAAGGCCTTTGACAAAGTACTACATCCTTTCATGATAAAAGTCCTGAAGAAATTGGGCACAGTAGGAACATATCTCAACACCATGAAGGCCGTTTATGACAAACCTATAGCCAACACCATATTAAATGGGGAAAACTGAAACCATTCCAAGATCAGGAACAAGACAAGGATGTCCACTTTCTCCTCTCCTATTCAATACTGTGATTGAAGTCCTAGCCAGAGGAATTAGGTAAGAGAAAGAAATTAAAGGAATACAGATAGGGAAAGAAGTCAAATTATCCTTACTCCCAGATGACATGATCCTCTATCTAAAGGACCCAAAAAATTCCACTAGAAAACTCTTAAGAGCTAATTAGTTCTTTCAGCAAAGTATCAGGATACAAAATTAATAAGCAAAAATCACCAGTCTTCCTTTACATGAATAGTGAACAGGAAGAAAAGGAAATCATACAATCCTATTCATAATAGCACACCAAAAAAAGATCAAGTGTTTAGGAGCCAACCTAACCAGACCCTAAAGATCTCAAGAAAAACTTCAATACGTTAAAGAAAGAAATAGAAGATACTAGAAGATAGAAGGACCTCCTTTGCTCATGGATTGGGAGAATTAATAATGTGCAAATGGCTATACTACCAAAATCAATTTACAGATTTAATGCAATCCCCAGAAAACCCTATGAGGGTCGCTATGAGTCGGATACCGACTTGACGGCACCTAACAACAACAACAACAATCAAAATTCCAATGACAGACTTTGCATAAATAGAAAAAAAATCCTAAAATTCATATTGAAGCACAAAAGCCCATGTGTAGCCAAAACAACCCTTAGCAGCAAAAATAGTGAAGGAGGGATCACAATACCTGACTTCAAACTATACAATAGGGCCATAGTGACAAAAACAGCTTGGTACTGGCACAAAAATAAGCTTGAAAATCAATGGAATGGAATCGAAGACCCAGAGATACACCCATGCAACTATAGCCACCTGATTTTTGACACAGGGGCTACGGATGATTAATGGAGAAAAGAGCCTCTTCAAAAAATGGTACTTGGAAAACTGGATATCCATGTACAGAAAACTGAAAATAGACCTGTATCTGTCAATCTGTATGACAGTCAACTCAAAATGGATCAGAGACCTCAGCACTAAACCAGAAATCTTAAAGCTACTAGAAGAAAAGATAATGAATACACTCCAACACATAGACATAGACAAGTATTTCCTCAATAAGACTCCAATTGCCCAAGAAACTGCACCAAGAATTAACAGGTGGGATTACATAAAGCTAAAAAGCTCTGTACAGCAAAGGAAACCAACAACAGAGTAAAGGGAGAACCCACAGACTGTGAGAAAAATCTGCATCCTACACATTTGACAGAGGATTAATTTCAAGAATATACAAAGAACTTAAAAAATCAAACACTAAGACAACAAATAACCCAATAAATAAATGGGCAATGGAACTGAACAGACAGTTCCCAAATGAAGAAGTACAAATGGCCAAGAAACACATGAAAAAATGCTCAATATCCCTAGCCATTAGGGAAATGCAAACCAAAATAACACTGAGATTCCATCTCACTCCAGTAAGAATGGCTGATATAAGCAAATGATATGCCTGCAAAGATGCAGAGAAAATGGAACACTTTTACACTGCTGGTGGGCTGGGATTTCTTTGGGAGAAGGACCTGGCAAACCCCTCCCAAAAACCAATCTGCCACTGAAAACCCTATGAACAGCAGAGAAGCACTGACAATAGTGTTTCCCCTGTTGTACAGAGGGTCGCTATGAGTCAGATACCAACTCGACGGCACCTAACAACAACAACAACTTTGGAAGTCAATATGGATATACCTTAGAAAAATAAGAATAGAACTGCCATATGACCCAGCTATACCACTCCTGGGAATACACAGAAAGCAAGGTAAGTGATTATACCATAGGCACATCTGCACTTCTGTATTTAATGCAGCCCTCTTCACAAATGAAAGGGTGTAGAATCAACCAAGATATCCATCAATAGAGGAGTGGATTGAAAATTTGTAGCATACATATATATATATATATACAATGGAATACTACTCAGCAAAAAAGAAGAATGAAATTATGTCATTTGCAGTAAAATGGATGGAACTAGAGAACATCATCTTAAGAAATCTAATCCAGTCCCAGAAAAAGAAATACCGTATGTTCTCACTTCCATGTGGGAACTAAATCTAACCTAAAGGAAGAAAAAAATCTATACATATGTTGTTGTTATTAGTTGCCGTCAAGTCTTGTCCAACTCATAGCGACAATCATAGGGTTTTCAATGGCTGATTATTTCAGGATTCCTCAGGAGTGGATTGCCATGTTTCTTCCATTTTTGTGGTGCCGGGAACCAAACCCAGGACCTCAGAGACTGCAGAGTAGTGCTCTACCAACTGAGCTAAATCCCAGCCCCAGACATATGTAAATCTATAAAAATGAACAATAATACTCATCTAAGAAGGGAAAATATAAGCAAAGTTGAAAGAAGGAAGGAGTAGATCAGTGGCAGGAAGCAAAGGTTGGGCAAGTAGGGTAGGGTAGGGAAAATAAAAGAGGAAAAGGGGGATAGGAAAATCTCAAAATATATGATGCAACTATATGAATACATGGGAAATATGGTTCTGTAAAATATATAGTTGATGAATGTGTAAAGCAAAAGGGATGTAATAGTTGCATAATGGATATAGCAAAAGTCTTATTACTCTGTACCCCATCAACATTTATAAATAATGGAAAAAAACTAAGAAAACAATTCCATTCACAAAAGCATTTTAAAAAAGATACTTAGGAATATGTTTAAGAAATGCAAACTGTGTATACTGAAAGTGACAAACATTGTTTTAAAAACTTTAAAACACCTAACTACATAGAAGGATATCCTATGTTCATGGATCTGAAGACTAAGCTCTGAAGCTTAATGTAAAAGTTTCACTTTGGCTTGAGGAACAATCCCACATAGGTGTTCCTGGAAGATGGATAGTTTTCCTCTCACAATTATCCAAGACCTATCTCAGTTACCTATTGTGCCTAATAAACCATCCCAAGTCATATTGGCTTAAAACCAAACTTTATTTAAAGACAGGGAACAGCCAGAAAATCAAGCCAGATTCAGAAAAATGCGGGCAACCAGGGACATCATTGCTGATATCAGATGGATATTAGCCGAAAGCAGAGAATACAAAAAAGATTTCTAGGTTTTACTGAACATGCAAAGGCATTTGACTGTGTGGATCATAACAAATTACGGATAACACTTCAAAGAATGGGAATACCAGAACATCTAACTGTACTCATGAGGAATCGGTACATGAACCAGGAGGCAGTTGTTCAAATAGAACAGGAATCACTGCCTATTTTAAAGCTGAGAAAAGGTGCATCAGGCCTATATACTTCAACCATATCTCTTCAATTTGTATGCTGAGCAAATAATCTGAGAAGCTGGACTTTATGAGGAAGAACACAGCATCAGGATTGGAGGAAGACTCATTAACAATCTGTGTTATGCAGATGACACAACTCTATTTGCTGAAAGTGAAGATGATTTGAAATATTTACTGAAGATCAAAGAACATACCCTTCAGTATGGATTGCGACTAAACATCAACAAAACAAAAATCTGTACAACTGGGTCAGTATGCAACTTCACAATAAATGGAGAAAAGATTGAGGTTGTCCATGATTTTGCTTTACTTGGTTCTACAATCAACACCCGTGGAAACAGCAGTCAAGAAATCAAAAGATGCATTGCTTTGGGAAAAGCTGAGGCAAAAGATCTTTTTAAAGTATTGAAAAGCAGGGATGCTACATTGAAGACAAAGGTGCACCCGACTCAAGCCATGGTATTTTCAGTCATATATGGTTGTGAAAGCTGGACATTGAACAAGGGAGGTAGGAAAAAACTGATGCTTTTGAATTATGGTGAGGGAGACAATTACTGAATATACCATGGACTGCCAAAAGAACCAACAGATCTGTCCTAGAAGTACAACCTGAGTGTTCCTTGGAAGCAAGGATGCCTAGACTGCGTCTTATGTATTTTGGACATGTAGTCAGGAGGAACCAATCCCTGGAGAAAGACATGTTTGGGAGAGTGGCAGGTCAACGAAAAAAAGGAAAACCCTCCACCAGATGGATTGACACTGTCTGCAACAATGGGCCTAAACATAAATAAGATTGCATGCCTGGCACAGAATCAGGGAATGTTTCATTCCACTGTATGTAAGGTTGCTATGAGTCAGACTGGACTTGATGGCACCTAACAACAACAACAACATTTATCACAACTCTCCTATGGTATCAGCTGGGGCAGTGGAGCAGCTAAAGGTCCCAATGGCCTCCCTCCCCCAGCAAGCAGTCTGTACTGGAAGCTGAGAAGCAAATGTGTGACTGTCAGCTGGAGCTTCAGTTGTCTGCAATGGAGCTTCTCACAGTGGTCTTAAAGAAAACTGTATTTCTTACATGGTGAGTAGTTTCTAAGAGTACTAAAGTGGAAACTGCCAGCCTTCTTAAAGTTCAGCATAGCATCATACATCCTGTACTCTCCTAGGTAAAGCAAGTTACAGGGCTAGCTCCTAGCAGGCTATACAAGGATGGAAATACGGAAAGTGTGGTTCACTAGGGGCCACCACAGAGACAGATTGCCACAGCAACCCACGTTCTCTCTATCTTGTGGCATCCTCATTCCCTATATCCTCAAAGCTCCATACAGATTACATCTTAAACCACCTCAACCTGAGTCACACACATCACTTCTTTTCTTACTTTGGGGACAGCCCCTATGTAAATTAAAAGTGACTAAAAATACAATCCCTGACTGGAGAGCTGCCAGTCATTGACTAACGTACAGAAAAAGAAACACAAGTATTTGGTGGAAAACTAGCAGCCTCAGCTAACTTTCCTTTCTTTTATCTCCCAGCAGATTAACATTTCCTTTTTAACTCTCAGGAAATCAATGATAACATCTCAGAAGAGTGTATAAATATCACTATCATTTTCAGGTATATGTGATTACCTCAAGGTGTTTTCAGTAATTTATATCCTCATATCAATATTCAGAAATGCACATACTCACTTTAAACAATAGTTTTTACTTATGTCATCCACAATGAAAAATTAGATTTACTTCTGGGGCCCACATAAACACTCATACTTCTCCTGTGTCCTCTAACTTACATTTCCAACTATGTGTTGTTGTTGTTGTTAGGTGCCGTCGAGTTGGTATCCGACTCATAGCGACCCTCTGTACAACAGGGGAAACACTATTGTCAGTGCTTCTCTGCTGTGCATAGGGTTTTCAATGGCAGACTGATTTTTGGGAGGGGGTTGCCAGCTCCTTCTCCCAAGCCTACAGCTTCTGGTGTTCCCAGGCGGTCTCCCATCCAGGTACTAACCAGGCCCGACCCTGCTTAGCTTCCGAGATCTGACGGGATCGGATGCCACAGGGCTACAGCTGCAGGCTCCAACTATGTAGGTCTACTTAAATGTCCCATGCTGTTGTCAGGTGCCGTTGAGTTGGTTCAGACTCATAACAACCCTATGTACAAAAGAATGAAACATTCCCTGACACTGCCATTCCAGGCACTATGTCAGTGCTTCTCTGCCATTCATAGGGTTTTCAGGCTGACTGTTTTCAGGATAGTTTCAGGAGTGGGCTGCCAGGTCCTTTGTCCATTTTTGCAGTGCTGGGGACTGAACCCAGGGCTTCCGAGCATGTAGAGCAAGCACTCTACCAACTGAGCTAAACCTCACCAGTCCCATAGGAACACCGAACTTGTCATGTCAAAACTGAAGTATTATTAAAGGTACTCCTCCTTTTGTATTCCCCATCTTAATCAACAGCCTCCCACAGATATCTAGGCACCCAAGACAAAACTAGCCAGATTCATCTCTGGCTCCTCTCCCCCCGCCCCAACGGGCAATAGAGTCATTGTACGGTGTCCACTGGAAAACTCTTTTGAGATTAATGGGACAATACATTCCAATGTCATTTGTACAAATACTTTTTCATTTTAGTTTTCTTTCTGATAATCATCATCCCATAACCAAACCTCAAATCTGAATTTTTCTAAAACTGATTATATCATGTATAATATTGTTCAACATATTTATATTAACAGAAAAAAAATTTATCATTCCTTTCGAATTAAAAAAATTCATCCTGAAATGGCTAAATCTGTTTCCTTCTCTATTTGTACTGGTACTCTCCTAGGTTGGGTCCTTCTCTCTCCTGAACTTACACTAAAATAGCTCTTTTAATGACTTCCCTGACTTTTAGAGACAATTTTCTTACCCATCATCCAAGTGCTTCAAAAATTATGTTCTTAAAATATTCAATCACGTTACCCCTATACAAAATTCTTTGATAGTTTCCTAGTCAATAAAATGCCAAATATCTTAGTATGGCACTTAAGACCCTTCACAATAGGGCCTTCATTTTCACTTCTACGTTTTAGTCTCATCGGCTTATTCAGGGTATTGTCCGAACACACCCTGAATTTTCATGACTATGTACCTTCCTACATATATTTATGTTCCATACATGTTTGCTATGAATGCTCTTTCCCTTCCCCTCTTCTCTAATCAGTGATAACCTCTAAAGACACTTTAATATCACTTTCAATGATACCTTCCTCCAGGCAAAATTAACCGCTCACTCTTCAACAACTACTATTGTTGATCTTAAATACATCACTTATTAACCTGAATTATGATTATGATTAGATGTTTACTGATTACAGGACTTTTTTTTTTTTTTTTGGTCTCATCCACTGAACTTTCTATGCTTTGAGGGCTGAACCATGACCAGTAGGTCATTTTTGTGTTCCCACTCTAAGTCACTCCTATCTCCCTATAAGCAGAGCCTTTATTAGGAAGCACATGGTTTTTTAGATAGCTAGACCTTCCCTTAAACAACGAACCTATCTGTTTTCCAAGGACACATTTCCCTAGTCAGACTAGTCCAGAACTTTCACATGGCTTTTCTCACTTCCCTAGGAAAAGGACTGCACTCGTCAGACTCAGGTCTATAGGTCCTCCCAACACAAACATCAGCAACGTTTTACATTTAGCTAGACTATCAGTCTTTATCATTATACATCAAATTATTTGTTACTCCTTAAAATAACCTTAAAAGAGACAGGCCAGAAATCTGAATTTTATTAAATAGGAAATGAGTGATGAGTCCAAAAACAAAAGGAAGATAATGAATATAGGTCCCAAGAAAAGGACTAAAAGTCATGAGAAGTGACTTGCAAGGAAGGAAAGGAAAAAGTACTTCCATTATATATAAATTATTTCAAACAACAACCAGAAGAGTATCCCATAGTACTGATCATAAATCTTTTAGTGAAGGAGCTTGACTTATACTAGTTGATTGGACTTTGCTTCCCCAAAATATGGTTCTTCAAAGTGGATCAAGGTGGTTCACCACAAAGCCAAATAATGAGTGTTTCCAAAACAACAGCTGATAGTATCCTCAATTTCTTTTTCTCTTAGCTTGTCTACATGAAAATGTGGTTTATTTAGACAAATTTATATATTTACCTATCTCCTGACACAGTGCAAAAAGTTATAAAGCTACCACTAAATTTACCAATGTGTTTGCCTTATTTTTAATAAACTATATGTGACTTTCATTAGTTTTCCAGTCAACATAAACTGGTTTTTGTTTTGTTTTGTTGTTTTGTTTTACAGTACTGGGGGTTAAACTCAGGGTCTCAAACATACTTCATACTTTCCAAGTGATCTACCACTAATCTACAACCCCAACACATTTTTTATTTTTTATTCTGAGTCAAGGTCTAAGTTATTCAGGCTGTCTCTGGCCTCAAATTCACAATCCTCCTGCCTCTGCCTCCCAAGTTGCTGGGGTTACAGGTGTGCACCACTTTGCCTGACCAGCCTGGATCTTTTCACAGATAGCTCTGATCATCATGGACTGAATAAAGTTCAGTTAGTTTTGTAGTAGACATTAATTAGACTCTGGGTGCAGTGGCATTTTCTTAAATGTTTGGTTTTTGTTTTAATCAGTTATATATGTACCCTTTTTAGTATACAACAGTCCTAGAATACTTGTTGGAAAAAAAACAAAGTCCATGACCACTGCCCTTATCCACACACACACATATATTCTCTTTCCATACTGCAAAAGCAAACACTCTGAAATCACTTGATCTTTTTAGTATTTATCTCTACTTCTTTACTTAGCTAACTTCTTGATTTTTTTCCATTTTAGGCATAATCAACTTCCCATATGGAACAAGAGCATTTAACTCTTACATACATTCAAAGACCTCAGTTTCCACTCCACCACACACTCTTCCTCTTACTCCAAATCACTCCAAAATAGTAATTTGTAATTTTAGTTAGATTAATTTTGGTATTTACATTATCACTATATAAATGCTTTTGACAACTGAGCAATGTAGTATACCATGACTGTTTCTTCTTTTCCGCATTACCATATAAAGTTAGTAGCTGCCACACAGAAAGAGCAGCTCTAGAATTATGACAGATCTGTGATTGGAGGATTGTTATGGTTTCAAGATAAAATGTCCCCCACACTCTCATGTGTTGAAGGCTTGATCCTCAGCTGGTGGCATTATTTTTAGGAGATGGTGGAAACTTTAGGAGGTGAGACCTACCTGGAGGAAGAAGGTCCCTAGAGGCATGCCTTTGAAAAATAATTTGTCCCTTGATCTTTTCTGTCTCATTCCTCCCTGCTTTCACTGGCTGCCATGAAGCGAGCAGCTCTGCTCCATCACACGCTCTCTACCAAAATGTTCTGCCTCACTTCTGGCCCAAAGCAATGGAGCCAGCCAACCATGGACTATAAAACCTCTGAATCAGGAGCCAAAATAAATCCTTCCTCCTTTAAACAGTTTCTCTAAGGGATGTGTCACAGCAACAAAATTCTGACTGTCAGGGGTATCTCCTTTCTCTTAAGTTTCCTGATCTAATATCTATATTTATTGATTTAATTTTAGTTATGCACATTGTATTCATTTCCTGAAAAAAGGTATGAAGAATAAATTTCTTTAAGATTAATCATCCAGAAATTTCCTTTTTTATACATCATCAACAATTTGGGCACAGAATTATACTTGTTGTTAGGTGCCATCGAGTCCAACACATAGTACCTTATGTACAGCAGAAAGAAACACTCCTTGATTCTGTGCCAGACACATGACCTTATTTATGTTTAAGCCCATTGTTGCAGACACTGTGTCAATACATCTGGTGGAGCGTTTTCCTTTTTTTCATCGTCCTGCCAATGTCCCAAACATGTCTTTCTCCAGGGATTGGTCCTTCCTAACTACATGTCCAAAATACTAGACATCATTTGTCCCCAGTAATTTAGAAATCATATCTATTATTCTGATTCTAGATCTTTTGTATAAATCTTTCACTGTCTGAAAACACAGTCTTTAACCAAAATATTTTGAAATTTCACAATAACTTATCTTAGCACGGGTCTATTTTAGTCATTGTGACAGATACTCAACCTGGAAATGCATCTTCTATAGTTCTGAGAAATTTTCTCAAATGATTTCATTGGTTATTTCTTCCCATTCAGCTTCTCTATTCCCTCCTTTTGAACATTTACTATTTAGACTGATCTAATTTTATCTTTTCTTTACTATTGTTCATAATCTATGGGTTTGACTTTTTTGTTGCTTTTGCTCTCCTTTCTGATCAATTCCTCAATTTTATCTTCCTTATATTGAATTTTTAATATCAAAGAACACTATGAACATTCTTCTTATACATCTTATTCTCATTTTATGAATGCAATAACTACTTGTACCTTTCCAAAAATATTAAGGGGTGGTTTCTGGATTTTGTTTTTTCATTGTCTCCTCTGTACTGCTTTTTTGTTTTTGTTTTGTTTTATCTTTGCCTTTCAAATCAGTAGCTTTTCCTCATGAAGAATGAGCCATTAAAAAGCCAATTAGAAGCTTTGTGTACATGGTGGGGCTTACTAACAATGAATATCATAGCAGGCTGATCTAGCTGGAACATTTCCTAACAGAAGTACTTATCTCTTATTTTTAGGCTTTTTTTTTCCCTTGGTCTAGCCAAATTCCTCAAAAGAAACCTTTTTGCTCAAGTAACCATTAAAATAATTTTGAAATGTCATATATTTACATACCTTTGGTAGTGCTAAAATTTTCATCTTAAGTTTTAATCATTACAAAGGATATAATATCCAAGATACTGTGAATACTAATTTCTTTAAAAAAAAACCTATTTAAAAAATAATTTTAGACTTAGTGAAAAATTGCAAAAATATTACAAACACCTCCCATATCCCAAGCTTTCCCTAATATTAACATCTTATATAGCCAAAGTACTATAATCAAAACCAGAAAATTAACATAGATACTATGTTGTTGTTGTTAGGTGCCCTCGAGTCGGTATCCGACTCATAGCGACCCTCATAGGGTTTTCAATGGCTGACTGTTTCGGGATTGCCTTGGGAGTGGATTGCCAGGTCCTTCTCCCATTTTGCGGTGCTGGGAATCGAACTCAAGACCTCAGAGACTGCAGAGCAGCGCTCTACCAACTGAGCTAAATCCCAACCAACATAGATACTATACCATTCACTAAACTATTGATTTTATTGAAATTTCACCAGATATTTTGCTAATATTTTAGAGTGGAATGTTTTTAATGATGCATGAAATCTTTATAAAGATTTTCAACTTCAAAGTAACTAGGATAGGGACTGTAAACCCAGTGACTCATGAAGTGGAGCTAGGAGGATCAAAATTTGAGGCCAGAGGCAGCCTGTGCAACTTAATGAGATCTTGTCTCAAAATAAAAAATTTTAAAGGGGTTGGGGTGCAGCTCAGTGACAGAGTACTTGCCTAGCAATTGAGGCCCTGGGTTTAACTCGTAATACTGCAACAAAACAAAACAAATAATTTTAACCTATTTGTGAATTCAAGTGACTGAAAACAAAATGGCCATAATATAGTCTTGTGCTACAGTCTACTGAAGATTAAAGAATACAATATTCACAATGATAAGGTGCTGGTTGAGTAATTAGCTAATAAAAGAAATGAAATCAGTACATTCTTTTCTACCAAACCATAATTTTCTTAAAATGTAGAAAATTTTTACAATAAAGAAAGGGAACAAACTGTAAGGTAAAGTTTCCAAATATACTTATATTTGAGAAAGCAAAGCCAAATAAAAGATCCACTACAACCACCTCTCTTCATTTCTTACAGTCTATTTTCCATTTTTATATATTTATTTTCCTAAGTTTCCATTCAAATGTTGCTATGAATTTTCCAAAGATGCAGAAGGAAAATGGAGTCAATAAAAATGCAGATTTTCTAATTCAAGAAATGATCTCTATTCTCAGAAATAATTTAACTCTTGTTATTTTTAAAGCAATTTTTATTAATTCCTTTTGTTTCTACTTAATTCTAAATTAAATCCCTAGTTGCTCCTTAAGGGCAACATTTTTTTTTTAAATAGATAACTTTCAAAAATTTGGAATTATGGGGCTGGGCGAGGTGGCACACGCCTGTAATCCCAACGGCTCGGGAGGCAGAGGCAGGAGGATCGCAAGTTCAAGACCAGAGGCAGTCTGCATAATTTGGCAAGACCTGGTCTCAAAAAGTAAAAAAAAAAACGGGCTGGGGGTGCAGCTCACTGGTCCTGCACTTGCAGAGCACTGAAGCGCAAGGCCCTGGGTTCAACCCCTAGTATCGGAAAAAAAAAAAATTGGAATTATACTTTACAAAGTATACTACTTACAGATATAACTTTGGATTACACTTAAGAGGTTAACTAAACTGACAGATTAAGAGAAGAATATTAATCTATGAACAAAAAAGTCAAATATGTTATAAATGTGAAATATCTAGACATTTAGGAAAATAGACCATTCGCCATACTGACAATATATATGGCCTGGGATATTATTATTACTGCTAAAATTATTACTTAATAAGTGGAAGGTCTGAGCATGCAACTAGACTATTGTTATTGGGGAGATAAGGTTTCTATGATTGTTGTTGTTGTTGTTGTTGTTTTTGTTGTTGTTGTTGTTAGGTGCCATCGAGTCGGTATCCAACTCATAGCGACCCTCATAGGGTTTTCAATGGCTGATTGTTTAGGGATTGCCTTGGGAGTGGATTGCCATGTCCTTCTCCCATTTTTGCGGTGCTGGGAATGGAACTCGGGACCTCAGAGACTGCAGCGCAGCACTCTACCAACTGAGCTAAATCCCAGCCTCTATGAATTTAGAGTTATAAAATACAATTTATGGTTTAATATATTAAATTCCAAATATACTTACTTTGATAACATATGGCTAAAAATGAAGATTTTAAAGTAAAATTACTAAGCTTCAGACCCAATTTACTAGGAGAAAGACTCTCTACTCTTGTTTCAGCTTTGTTGTGTTAGGTGCTATTGAGTCAGATTCGACTCATAGCAACCCTGTGCACAACAGATCAAAACACTCGCTGACATTGTGCCATGCTCAGCACTATGTCAGTGCTTCTCTGCTATTCATAGGGTTTTCAATAGCTAACTATTTGGGGATTATTTGGGGAGTGAGCTACCAGGTCCTTCTCCCATTTTGGTGGTGTTAGCAATAGAACCGAGGGCCTCAGAGTACACAGAGCTACCAACTGAGCTACACCCCAGCCCCAGTTTCAGCTTTAGAAAACTGCAATCTACCTGAGATACCTACAAAACACAAGTTTGAAGATCACAACTGGATGTTCCTAGTCAATTACCATGCATCATATGTAATTTGCAAGCAGAAATCAGTGTGTATAGTTGGTAATGAAAGCTGTTCCTTCTACATGCCAGTTTTAAAGAAAATCCTGATTTTAATGTTGAAGAGACTTCCACCCTTACCTATTCTTAGACAAAAGGAATCAATACTGTTGATTTTAGCACTTATAATAAACACTTATCCTGTTTTCCACTGGCTCAGGAAACTGGAAGGTAAGTAAACAGAATGTGTGCTTTTGGCAAAAAGCTCACAACTGTGTTAAGATGATGACAGGATTCTATGGTACTACAGATTCTACAATACCATAACTTTATTCAAATCAGTCGAAAAGGGCTAAACACAGAAAGACCCTGCACTAACACTACAGCAATCTTCTAACACTGAGGAAACTTCGTATTAAAATCCATTACTAGCTGGGTGTGGTAGCTCACACCTATAACCCCAGCAACTCAGGAGGAGGAGGCAGGAGGATCATGAGTTCAAGGCCAGAGCCAGACTGTGTAACTCGGTGAGACCTTGAGGCAAAAACTAAAAAAAAAAAAAAAAAAATTAGGCTGCCTCCTCGGTAATAGAGCACTTGCAAAGTATGTGTGAGGCCTTAGGTTCATCCCCCAAATACCACACATACACACAAAAAAATCCATTATTTGTATCCAGAGATAAAGAGGAATGTCCCATATAGAATTATCAAAGACACACTGTCAGACTTAAGTACAGAAAATAAAGATCACTTAGTGACTTAATCTCTGAGGAGGTACCATGGTGAGCATTCTACTACCAGGAGTAAATGCTATACCAATTTAGTTAATCTACTGGGTCATTAGGAAAAAGTAAAAGCACAGTATCAGAAAAAGAAATAATTTCATTTACCAAGATAAGAATCTCTCTCACAGAGCAACATGAAAAGAAAAAAGAAGTCTCTCATGCTGGGGATGGGTACAGTATAACTAAGATTACAGAGCACCATAAAATTAACTATAATAAAGGAAATGAGAAAAATAAACTGTAACTACCCAATCCCTAGGATAGAGTGCTCAATAAATACCTTTTATTACTGTCATGATCTGTTGCTAGAAGCTCAAACAACTGACAAGTATATGACAAGGATAATGAAAACCAAACTTGACAACCAAACAGGACTAGTGACTACTGATGCTGTGAAGGTGTGGTCTATCTGAAGAAGTGGTAACAGCAGACACAAAAAGAAATGCTATTCAAGTGGATTGTGAGGGATATGCCAATGGGCATAGAAGATTAAAGGAATTACATGAAAATTGTTTATTGTTAGGAAACATAAATAAACACAGCCACAAAAACGTTATTCAAAAAACTATGCTTATCCAAGTGCAATACAGACCATGTACCTTTACCACGACTCAACAATACATACCTATTTATTTCTTTTTAAAAATAGGGAATCTAGACTTTGTACAGTCTACATATAGGAAGTAACATCAAGAGGAATGAACAAACTTGAAACTATATATAACTTCAGAGAATGAGTTTTATCTACCAAGAATAACATATAAAAGAATGAAACATTTTAAAAAACACTTGACTCTGTACGTTAATCTGTAAGTGATTAGCTAAAGAGCTTTAAGTTTGCTTTCATAACTCTGTCTACTAGAAACAAACTTCATCACTACAGTACATGGCATGATGTCTCATTGCTGAAATGTTGGGGCTTTGATAATAAAGCACTCTATGTATGTGCATTTACTCTTTGAGCCTTCTCTTCACAAAGCTGCAGGAAATAACTCTTTACTATCATAGTCTTCCAACTGTAATGTTTGATCTATGTTTCTATTAAACTCAGCTTTTTCATTTAAAGCCAGCCCTGAAACCATGGATTTCTGTTTGTGAATACTCCAATTTTTCTTCTCCTTCTTTTTAACTTTGAGACATTTACTTTCCCACATCACCTCATCGATTATGTCATGGTTATGAACAGCTAAATCTTATACCTCTCAGGAAAACATAGCACTATTGAGTGGCCATGGCATCCTAAGGAGAATTTTAGTTTTTGGTCATAACGTTAAGGAGTTCTTGGTTTCAAGACCCAGGATACTCCAACTTCTAACTACAGATTCTGAAGAAGCCAAATCAGGAAGAAGTCTCAATAATCATCTGGTCAAGTCTAACATTCTCATTTTAGAAAAATGGAAAACAAAGAAATTATCTATCTTACAAGTTATTGGCAATACTGCAACTAAATCCAAAATATCTGGGATAGCAATCACTTCTACATACTATAAATTGATTTCTTTATAATTTCTAAGGTGCACAGTAGATTGAAGAATAGGGGAACTTTCAAATGATAAAATGAATTGATTGAATAAGCTGTTTTAATTATTTTATAAATAATTTCTTCAAGCTTGAACTCATCTTGGAGTATGTAAGTGAGAAAAAGTAGAGAATAAATCAGATGTATATTCAAATTTCTTATGAATCTTTTCACTTTCCTGGGCTAGTGGGAGTGTTGCACTGCTTTCAGTTATGAATCATTTTGCTTCTCTTTGCTTTCCACCCTTCCCTAGAGCTTAAGCACAGATCTGAACCAACTTTTATAATTGAAGACATTCTAAAATGAGAACAGGGTATCTTGAGAATTATTCAAGATGTGCAAGCAGTGGCAATACTTTCAGTCTCACTCTTGTGTTTTTTCTCAAAAATATTTGACTAAAAAATATCAGCCACATTAAGTACCTGTTAATCAAAGAAGTCAGCATTTATTTTACCATTAAATTAAGATAAATTCAGGAAACTCAATTATTTCCTGAAGCCCTCCCACAACTGCAAAATAAATATTATCAGTAAAAATAAATAAATTTACTTATTTGAAAGACTAGTTTGAAACATTTGGTGTTTCTGGAGACTTATTTAAAAATATAAATGTTCACAGAGGGCTGGAAGTATAACTCAGTGGTAGAGGTGTAAGGCCTTGGGCTAGATCCCCAGCACCATACACCCAAGATCACATAAGTAACAAGGAAAAATGAAATATATCTGACAGGAATAAATTAATGCAATCATTACATTAAAGTAACAAAGTAAAAAAAATCAAAACACAAATGCCTTATAACAGAACTACCTAACCCCCCAAAAAAATTAAATCCTTCATAGTGATCTCTTTCTTTAGACAAAAGGATTTATATAGTTTCTTGAATTTCATTGTACTATAATTGATTTTGAGCTCATAAACAAAATCTCCTTTTGTATAGCAAAGCTATTTTTATACCCTAACATCCCCATCGACTAATTTGCTGTTTAACAAAAAAATCATGAATAACAGTAATCATGAAAATAGACTTTCATTCAACCATAAATCTGCTTAATAAAGATTTAATCTTTTTGCTACTGGTATTTTTTTTTGACATATATATGAAAAAAATCTTATATATGTGTGTATTATATATTATGTATTATATATACACATACGTGTGTATATATGTATATGTGTGTGTGTGTGTATATATATGAAGGAGAAAGATGACAGTGTTTTTTAAATTTGTTTTAGACAATTTCTCCAAATTATTTTAATTATGTTTGGGTTTCCTTTGAAGAAAAAGCACGTCCCTAAACTAAATGGTTACTGATTCAACAGCTAGCACCAGCACGCCTAATTCCATTGTTATTTGGTACAGAGCCAGAGCTTAAAAGGGAAAGAACATAAAGAGTGAGGATGGAAGGCAATTAATAGAAAGTATGGAAGATGCTAAAAGTGGTAGATAGAGCAGAACCTGGAAGCTCTAAGACACAAAAGAAGTTAACTACCAGAACAGCAAAAACAGAGGTCATGTCCTAGAGGAAGGAGGAGGAGCCCCCAAGGTGCACATCAAAGGAAGAGGCCTTATATGTGATGCAGCACTTAACTTCCATTAAACATCTTTTTCTCACCAGGTATAATCAATACCTTTCTGAAGTTACATAAACCATTGGTGCTGTTTCAAATGTACACAAGAATAAAATAACATTAAAGACAACTCAAAAGTATTTACTATAACGCAACAAGCATTTAAAATTATATATCACAGTGTTTTTTTTTTTATTCTTGATGGTGGAAGAAAAATGATCTTCCTCTACTGACTATATACACTAACTCTCACTACAAATGTATACTAATTATGGGATTTAGGTGTCAGTCACAGCTGCTCTTCAAATCAGCAAGGAATGATCTTTAAGACTGGATTTAACCTGAAGAGCTAAGTATGGAAGATTTATAATGGCAAAAAGAAAGAAACTAATGTGTGTGTTCTGCAAAACATCTTTTGCTCCAAGTACAGAAGAAAGCACACATTGTTATTTGGTGATAACCAGGTGTGAGGTGTATGTGCACAAAGTAGGTGAGATCACCCTGTTGCGGTGGCTCTACGGAGCTGAATGAATGGTTAAGTGTAAAGCTTCACTGATCTTTCCAGGGTAGAGTAGAGCTAGCTTTCAGAATTAGAAACCCACTTTAGATTAACCATTTTGAAGCTGTCTGTACCTCTAAATATATTAAAGTGCTTTGTTTTCCCTGGTGATTAGTCAGGTTGTTCATTAATGTGCCAGGCTGTAATCAACCATTCTAAGTAGAAATGGTGAAGCATATAGGCCACAGGGGTTTTAGAAGGACCCAGTAATAGTAACAGCAGCAGAAATTAAAGTGAACAACAACCTTTAAATGCAAGGAAGGATGTGCAAGGGTAAGAAAGACAAATTTGAAGTTCAACAACCTTCTCTCTGAACACATGGAAAAACTGTCCTTTGTATCAAATGTTTCATTTTTTTTCAAGACTTCCCTAACAATTTTCACTTTCATGCGACAGTAGAATCTATGCACGCCCAAGAAATACTAAGTAGAATCACCTCGATTTGCACTCTAGAGATTAAAAGATATTGACACAGTTGGGATTTTACATGGATATTTCCATAACACAGTTTAAATAACTTTTAAAGACTCACCTGTAGGCTTAACTGAATAAAACCCAATGGCCTCTCCTTTCTTCCATAGAATCTTAGCATAATCAGTACTGCTATGACACAGGAATGGGATCTCATTTTTCTCCATTTCCTGTTTTCTATAAATAATTCGATTGAGAACATACAGAACCACTCTCTCCCCAAGAGTGCTCACCTACAAAGAGAGTCAAACAGCAGGCACAGCAGTTACAATATGTAGCCATCAGGAAATGCTAGTCACCTTGCTCTCTGCTCCCCTGCTCCGTAACTCCTAGTGGCATTCCAAGCACTTCAAATACATTCAAAACAATTTGTAAAACATTCTATTATCAGAGTTGAGGCTAATCTTTCTTAACAATAACAACCCATTTCCACAGACATTTTATGCATGGAATACGGCCTCTCTACAAATTCTAAAACCAGGCAGAAGAGCTTCCCAATTCACAATTGCGTATCATTTCTTTTCAGTGCTCAGCGTCATCTTCTGCCCACACCCAGGGTCTACCCAGTGCTAACAGTTGTCCCTACTACACATCCTCCGTCAACCCTCTTCCATGTCATTCTAGCCTCCACATTTAAAAAAGAAAAAAAAAGGGGAAAAAATATATATATACACACATACATATATTAGTGCTATCCTCTGAAGACTTTAAGAACAATTACCTCATTTGATGAAGGAAGCCATAATCATGCCCTTGGGAAAGTCATCTGTCTCTCCTTTTTCAGGTGAAATGTTCCTTTTACAGCCCTGCCTTTGCTATAATACAATAACTCAGCCCCCATACACACAGGCATGCATGTGTACACACACACAAACACCCTTTGCTAGACCAGATTAACCAGGACAGTGATACCAGGAAACTCTAATAACATACTTGGAATACTCACAGAATGGAAACAGAACCTCACCTGCTACACACAGAGCCACATGGTCACAGGGACCCCACCAACACTCACAGCCTTCTGATATCAAATAGGTTTGCCTCATATACACGTTTTTCATGCTGTTTGTAATGTGTTTTCCCCCAAGTCCCTTTAAAGGAAAACAAATTTGCTGGGCATGCTGGTGCCTGCACGTATTCCCAGCACTCAGGAAGCTGAGGCAGGAAGATCACAAGTTCAAGGCCAGCCTGCACTACATAGTGAGACCTTTCTCAAAAGATGATTAAAAAAAAATTTTTTTTTAAAGAAAAATAAGTTTACCTTCTGATTAGCTGAGTGGAAAAAGTAAGGATCAACTACATGCCTATATGCACACACTATTCTCAAAAATATCACTGATAGGTATCTCCCATACCAAACAACAGAGCTAACACTAATTGACAAGGCGTAAAATTCTTCCTCATACTGAGCTGAAATCTATTTCACAAAGATTATACTCATACTCTGCAGCCCCAGTGTACCAATATTTGAAGATAGCCATGACATTCCCCTAAATTTCATACCGGAGCTAAGCACTGGAACAATGGAAGTTAAAAATGTGATCTTGCCATTCCAGTCCCCCTCCCTTGGAACTGCTCCAGATCTCTAACATCTCTCTTCACATTTGGCACACAGATATTATAGATATCAACACTCAAGATATTGTTGAGGCAACAGGGCTTTTCAATATAAACTATGGTTTTTATTAGTTTCATTTTACTTCTAATTAACTAAAGCCCAAGTCTTTTTTAAGTTTGGTGTTCAAGATGTACATATATACCTAATTCTTTTGGAACTTATAGGAATTACTTTACATTTATCCCTACTTAATTTCTTCATGTTAGATCCTTCTCTGTTTCTTGCAGTACTAGGAGAATAGAGCCCAGAGCCCTCACACTTTCTAGGCAATTGCCCCATCACCAAGATATACCCTGCCCCCCCCCTTTTTTTTAAATAGGGTCTTGCTAAATTGCACAGGCTGCTGCTAGTCTCAAATGTGAGATCTTCCTGCCTCAGCCTCCCAAGTAGCTGGGATTACAGGCATGCACCATGCACCCAGTTCCCCCCGCCCTCCGTGCAGTGCTGGGGATTAAACCCAGAGCAGTGAGCATGCTAAGCAAGTGCTCTATCACTGGGTTTCATCTCCAGCCCTTTCTGTATTCCTTAATTCTGCCTTTCACAGATTAGTTACCCCATTCAGCACTGGGACATATAGTACTGATAAGCATGCTAACTATTTCTTCCTCTAGATAATTGACTTTAAATAAAAAGGGACAAAGTCTTGCAGCATGCAATTAAAGACCTCCCTTCCCTGTAGTAATTGAGCACTAGGTTCCAAAGACAGGAAATATGATCTTTATTATCTTATTTAATTTCCCCACAACATATGAAACAGAGGAAATCAGTTTTATAATGATAAAGTCATTTGCTCAAGGCCATGTGTTTATTAGTAAAAGAATGGTTACTCCCTCTTGTGACTACCAACCAATTTTTCCTCACTGGTCAAGATTTGACCAGAATAGCAGTCCTCCTTCACTGGTTTCCCTACATCTCAAGAGGTGATAGGTGATACTGTCATAAACAGATGAAAATGGAGGAGACTACTGTTGGATTCTCCAGTTTAATTTTTTATCTTGACTTCTCCCCCTTCCCAATCCACATATGGAGGTTTCATAGTTTCTTCACTTCAATAGAACAGGCTACATATACCACCATAATTTCTCTTTCTCCATCTTTATTAGCCTTCCATCCAAATGTCCTCTATCACCTGCCACACTTCAGTCACATTTAAAAACCTTGGGATGTTTGTTTTCATGACATACACACTTCCTTTGGCTCTCAGAGATATTCCTAAGAACAAGTTATTCTCTTTTATTGCTACCTATTCCTCCCCTCTTATGGCTTTATGCAAGTTTTTAAACTCCTCCTCCCCTTGATTTTTCATGCACAGTTCTTTAACAGACTGGCAGCCAGTCAGGTGCACACAGTCCTGGATCCTCTGTGAGAAGGCCTAGTACTCTGGAAGTACCACGTTCAGTAAAGAATCAATGCAATACCCAGAAGAAACAACACTAAGTATATTACTCTCCTCCTAGCACCTCTTCTCTTTGAGTTTGGTCTCTTTCAAAGTTCTGAATTCAAAAGGAAGAAATGAGAACACTCCAGTAACCTGCAAGGTTCTCAGTTTTCTATCCTGGATTTCAAAGTTTCTTGACATGCTTTCCTCATTCTGATTGGTTCAACTGTCCCACAAAAGTGAAAAGGAGTAGCTGAGACCTTGAAGATTTAACAGCTTTTTTACAGACTTGGCTTATCTTAGAAACCTTCCAAAGGAAGAATATAAGGGTACTTATTTGTATCTGTTGACTCCATTCCCCTCAGCAAGAGTCTCATCCTCCCAGGATTAATTAACAAGGATCCCTGTACCTATGCATGAACAGTAATGCTTCTCTGAAGAATCAGTATTCTCCTTAGGAAGAAAGGGCCTAATGCACCTCAACCAAGTCAAGTGTCCTACCTCTCCCCTTTGGTTCTAAATTATACTCTTCCAGCCGCCAAAGATATCAACACTTTTTTTTATTTTGCTCTGCCTCCTTAAATATTTTACAACTTGGTTTCTATGAATTTACCTCCTCCTGCCTCATATATCCTCTAATAACCAGAGCACACAAACGTCTCATAAACTCTTTCCCCTCTAGTGTGCAAACCAGTGTCCCCTCCCTACAACATTGCAGTCAGCCAGCTTCTGGTTGGCTTCTACTCTATGTCCCACACAGGCTGGAAGCCTGCTTACCCTCTACATGGTTGCTCCCCTGTTTAGAACACTATTGAGGGCACCAGAGGAAACTCCACCAATTAAGTATTTTTGTCAGTCTACCCTACATACAGAAAAAGTCAGCAACCATGCCAAGAGAACTAGTCCTTCATCCATCAAACAAGAAAATGAAAAGCTCAAGTGGAAAAAGAACTCCAGTTCAACTATCCAACACTTATTCAGTCTTCCTCACCCAATTCTCAACAATGCTCAGAATTATTTAAATAGAGGAAGCCCAACCTAAGAGTTAGTTTCATCATAAGAATAAAACCCTATGGGTTTAATATAACTTGATTATATTAAAATAGGGAAGAATTCAATTACTTTAAAAACTAACACTGCTAACAGGAAACAGTGAATTACAGGATCTTGTTACCTGCTTAAGCCCCTCTCTAGAAGGGACAGATGTTTTCACAATATCATCAATGGCCCACCACTGATCAGCAAGATAAAGTGCCACAGCTAAAATAGAATAAATAATCATTAACATTTAAGTCTTAAGTGTTAAAACAGACAATATTACTATTTGGTAGGGTTTTATAAAGACACTCTTAAATATACTTTCTCTCTCTCTCTTTTTTCTTTCCTTTTTTTTTTTTTTTTTTTGGGGTGGTGTCAGGAATCCAATCCAGGCCTCATGCCTGCCAGACACACATTCTATCACTGAGCTGCACCCCTCAATCCCTATACCCACAGTTTATAATACAAAATAGCCCCTTTTATACCATTGGTTTTATTTTCTATATTAAACATTTAATAATAAACAATGGAAAATTATATTTATCCAAAATTAAAATTTAAAACAAGTTTAAAAAATGCATGTTGCTACCTTCTTATTAAATTCTGACTAGTTTAGAGAAAAACTCCTCAATTTACAAAAATGAAGCAAAACAGAGACCTGTGAGTGAATCCTCAGGTGCAAAAAGAGCAAGAATTTTCTGGGTCTGATCTCCACCATAAAGAGGTACAAAGCCTACATTTGACAGGCTAATAGGAATCTGAAATGACAATTGATTCAATATTAGTTAAGTGTCTGTTAAGACAATACAAAACAAAAACACCAAAGAATTTACAAATCGTCTTACATTTATTTTAATTACATAACTTCATTTCACAGGAGACAATGCTCCTAGTTGGCCCCCAAAGAAAGAGTAAAATAGAAAAAGACAGTAAAATCAGATAGACATTCCTTTTGGAAGAATTTTATTATCTTGGATGAAAAAACAAAAATTTATTTCAACAAATATTATCAGGCTCTATCCATACCCCTGAATAAAAACAAAAGCCATGACAGGCCCCAGAAAGTCACTGAAAATCAACTATAGTTTACTATCTTTATTTAAACCAGATGAGGGGAACATCTTTCATTTCCTAGTAAAAGAAACAGATAAATTTATTTTTCAGCAAGATACATGCTATAATTTAACATTTTTCTTCTGCTTTCATCAATCCAATACTTATTCTTCATTTAGAGTCAATATTAAACATTCAGAGAATTATAAAATACTGGTGCTAGAGAAGACTTTTAAAAATCTTTTAAATCCACATCATTTCCAGAAGAGAAATATGAGGCCTAGAGATGTTAAGGAATTTATACAACTCAGTTTGTAGTGAAATTCAAACGATTCCAAGTCTAATGATCTATCACAGTATATCATGGCTGACTGACTAAAAATGTTTACTATTTTCAAAAAAGGAAGAAAACATAAATGACACAAGAATATAATTTAATGTCTTGCCAGGATTTTTAATTAAAAAGAAATGTCAAAACTCACAAATTCCAAATCTAAAGTAAATTTAAGTTAGATCTAATATGGTAATTAGTCTTAGCAAAACTGGTAGATTTCCTACATATAATTTGAAAGGCAAAAAGACAAACATTAAGCAATATGTGGGCTTTGTTTTCTTTAAAACTGATCATGATGCTCTATTAATCAACCCACATTAACATTATATTGGACGAATTTCTGATGAAAATTTCAAAACTGTATAGTTAACACTGTAATATAAATATTTTTTAAAGGATATTGATTTCATGTAATAAACTGGACTGAAAAAATTGGTAAAAATCACTGCAGAACACCTTACCGTAATATTGAGAAGAGAAAAACATTCTGGATTATCAGGGTCCCCACACCTTAAATCTGACATGTAATCCTCAGCAGAATTTTCCAACTCCTCATGACTGCAGTTATCCAGCAAATCCACAGGGAATGCCATCCTCTTTAACAAACACAGAACAATAAACTTCAGAATATGAAATGTCATCTTCCCTTAGAGAAAAAAATTCTACTGTGCTACTGCCATACCTTATTGTAACAAGACTTCTTTATTTCACTATGGCAAGACAGATACTTGACACTGCTCATTTAGCCACATATTCAAAAAGAAAACTTTCTAACATTATTCATTTGTATTAAAAATGGGGAATGAGCCGAGCATGGTGGTGCATGCCTGTAATCCCAGAGATTCAGAGGCAGACGTAGGAGGATGGCAAGTTTGAGACCAGAGGCAGTCTGTGTAATTTAGCAAGACCCTGTCTCAAAAAAGTAAAAAAATGGGCTGAGGGTGCAGCTCAGTGGTCCATCACTTGCAAAGCATGCAAGCGGGAGGCCCTAGGTTCAAACCACAGTACCGCAAAAACAAAACAAAACAAACAAACAAAAAAAACTGGCAATTGAAATAGAAATTAATGGATACTCTTAAAAATGATAAAAATAAATATATTTATACAAGAGTAGGACATGAATATATACACATACACACAAAAATATAAATACCCCTCAACATAAAAGTCACCCTAAAAGGACACAAGGGAACTTTTTGAAATGACACAAATGTTCACAACTGGATTGCTGTGATGGTTGCACAATCCTTTAAATTTATTTTTAAAAATTTAGCCCTATAAATGTACAAAAAAGGCATTTTGTTGTACAGTTGCAATGGATAAATGCTGTGGTATGTAAATTATATCCTATAAAATATCTAAAAATAAATAAAAATAAGTAAAAATAATACACACACCTAAAATAATTATAATAGTCTATTAATCGTGTCACTTCTTTCAAGAATATTTTACAGGCCAGGCGCAGTGGTGTATACCTGTAATCCCAGCGGTTTAGGAGGCGGAAGCAGGATGATTAAAAATTCGAGACCAGAGGCAGTCTGCATAATTTAGCGAGATCCTGTCTCAAAGAGTGAAAAAACGGGCATGGGCTGGAGGAGGTACAGCTCAGTCATCCGGCACTTGCAAAGCGTGCAAACACCAGGCCCCGGGTTCACCCCCAGTAACAACAAAAAAAAATTTTTTTACATAACTTATTTGAGCCTTATGGGGTAATGCTAGAAGGTTTTCCATTAAAGTGAAGAAAAAAAAGGACTCCACTACTACATAACATCACATAGGTACTGATCAATGCAACTAGATAAAGGAAAGCAATTAGAGGCATTAACAAGTAAGGATGGAGTTGGGTGGGAAGGAGGGACTATCCTTATTTGCAAATAATATACTGAGTTGAAAAGCACACAGGAATCAATGGAAAAACTATTACAAATGATAAGAAAATTTGGTAAAATAACAGGATATACGCTAACACAAAAGTCTTTATATATGCAATAACAGTAAAAATAAATAATGAATAGAAAAAAGTAAAAATAGAAAAGATGCTCTATTTACAACAAAAATGTTTAAATTTATCAACAACATAAAGGCACCAGTTCTCCCTAAAACAATTTATTAATTTAATGTAATCCTAATGAAAATATCTCTAGAGTTTTAATTTTTTCCTGAAGCAAAATAGGTTGATAATAAAGTTAATGTGAACAAATAAATAGGCAAAATAGCTAGAAAAAAAAAACTAAAAAGGCAGATATTAAAACATCTTATTAAATTTCCATAAATATAACAATGTGATACAGTCACTTAAACAGATGAATGGAACAAGATACAGAAATATGTCGCGCCCAGCGTACCCAGCGGCTCAACCCCAGAAAAAGACACAAACAAACAGATCGGGAGCAGAAAAGTTTATTTAGACCTGCGGGCCAGCTACTTTCAGTCCCAGGAGTGGACTTTCAGAAAGCTGCAGCCAACTCACATTGGCTAGGGGGCTTTATTGGGTAAAGTCGGAGAAGCAGAATTATAGAAGCAGGAACTTTTTTTATGGTAAAGGGGTGGGGGGTACAAACTAATTTTCCATTTTCCAGAGCTCAGCCCTGCACAGGAATTCCCAAATTTGACCTTTTACAAGGTTATATTGTGACACCATGTTTTTCTTAATCCAGCCCTTCCACAGCTGCCCTTATCCGCTTTTGTTGAGGGCTGGTTTTCAAGGAACCAGTGATTTTAAAGTGACCTTAGGCCTGATTTCAAAAATACACACTAAAGCCTATGGAAACTGAATGTATAATAAAGGAAATATCTATCAGTAGGGAAAAGATAGATTCGTTGTTTCATTGGTCTGTCTTATATTTAAAGGTATTAGTTTTGCTGACGTGAATGTCTTATAACTCAAGTTATTCAGCACATTCTCTTCTTATTTAACATTATTTCTATAAGAAACAGGACTCCTGTCAGTTACCTTACTCTTTTTTATTGCTATGTAGTATTTTAATCACATACAATTCATCTGTTGCCAGTACTTGGCCATTATTGAAAAAGCTGCTATGAGCAGCTCTGCATGAGCCTTTTGATGGACATATGCACACCATTTTGTTATGTGTAAGACAGGAAAATTAAGCAGACATAGGGAGGGAAAGGGCCCTCATCCCAGGATCTGGTCTAGCCAGCTGAGAGTCAAGAATTTTGACACACCTACCAAGAAAACTGTTACGAGGACTGCCTGCAAAAAGACATTACATTGAGAGATATTTAAAGCAAAAAAGTTAAAATAGCATTAAGCCATGCTTAGGGTCAAAATATGTTACCTTCAAGTTTAACCTTACTTTCTCTTCTATAATCCTATGCTTCTATAGGCCATGTTTGCAGTCAACACATGCCCAGAAAACTTTCTTGTGACTCTTTTCTTATCTATAAACCTATGCAATGCACCCCCTTGACCACCATATAGTCTCATTTTACTAAAGAGAAGTTCCTTAGATAAAAGTACACCAAAACATTTCTACTTGATCTTTTAAGTCCTCTAAACAGTGAAATTACTTCTTTCAACCTATTTTGAGCTGTTTCTACTTTATTGGCACTTCTCTCTTATCCCTAAACTGAAACAATGTATCTTATAAGGCCACTTTACAGCTTTATTTATATTTAAGACAGAAAGAATAGGTATATAAATATATTTTTTAATCAAACTTTTGTTTTCAATCAAAACCTAAGAACAGAATACACAAATTCAGTCCAGCTGTTAGTGTGAATGTCTAAATTTTCCCTCTTACAGAAAGAAAGGAAAATTTGTGAAACTATTTGAGAGAAATGCCACAGGATTTCCAGCCAATTTTTAAAAGAAGGGAAAAAAAAGTAAGAATATCAAGAGAGATCAACCAGTAACATGTTGTTGTTGTTGTTAGGTGTCGTCAAGTCGGCCCAACTCATGGGAACCCTATGTACAACAAAACAAAACACTCCATGACACTGTGCCATGCAGTGCTTCTCTGCTGGTCATAGAGTTTTTGATGGCTGATTGTTTCCGGATTGTTTTCAACAGTGGACTTGCTAGGTCCTTCTCCCATTTTTGCAGTACTTGGGATCAAACCCAGGACCTCAGAAAGTGCAGAGTAGCACTCTATCAACTGAGGAACTCAAGTAAATAAAATGTTATAGTTCGAAAAGGACTACAACATAAAACAATAGCTCTATGGTAAAAGCAGCTTTAATAGATTTTGCAATTTCTAAAATATTTTTATTATAAATTCAACATGTAAAAGCAAACTAAGGGAATACATTGTGTTCCACAGTCAAATCTAACACTTCTGATGATTAAAATTTTAGATGCATTCACAAACACAGAATAGTCAATACTGGATGAAAGAAGTATTAATTAGGACACTATGTAAGAAAACATTAACTGTTTCTCCTCTCATAAACAAGATCTCAAGTATCAAATGCCTAATATCTAAACATTTGTATCATAGACTCAAATATCCAAGTAAAACAATTAAGAGATATTTAATGTCTTTAATACGTCATATCACTGACTACATGAAGCTCAAGATGATTCATATCACAATATTTCCCTTAATTCACAATATTCATATGCACATTACCTACCAAAACAAGGTATGCATGAAATACATTTAAAATTTCATTTACTAACAGTAATTGTAATCTGAAGGGTGAAATATAAACTAATATTTGAAGACTGCTGCCAAAAATTTGGTCTATAAAAGCACAGTTGATTACAACCACATAAAAATAATATGGCAGTCTAGACAAATACAAAACAGTCACACTGTAAGAAAAATCTGATCAAACAAGCAAGTTTATGGATTTTTTCCTTTTTATCTATTGTTATTATGATGCTACACTTTTTAAAATATTATAAATGCTAGAGTTACATTTAAAGTTCTAAATATGCATTTTTTAAGTTTTATTTTTGAAAAGGAGAAAACACTAATAAATAGGCAAAGTAGGTCATCTGAATAAAGAACACAATGACATACAATCAGAGAATTTCAGGGTAGGGAACAGTTTCAGAGGTCTTAATTTCCCACTAATATGCTGTGCCTAAGAATCATGTCCAGGTCCACAGGGCAGGGGGAGACTGGACCACTGAGCTGTACCCCCCAGCTCATTTTTTTACTTTTTTGAGACAGGGTCTCACTAAATTATACAGACTGCCTCTGGTCTCAAACTTGGGATCCTCCAGTCTCTGCCTCCCGAGCCACTGGGAGTACAGGCCACTGGGAGTACAGGCCACTGGGAGTACAGGCGTAGGCCACTGTGTCTGGCTGGTCTCTAATCTTTTGATCTTTCCTCTATTGGAATGCTGCCTAAACTTCAATAATTTGCATATGACCTCAACATTTTTTTGGTACCAAGTGCCTATATCACTATTTTAAAAATCTGCACACACATACTCACACCCACACATATGTACATCTCATCCCATGCTGCTCCCTTCCTTTTAAACTGTGGCAAAATATGCATAATAAAATTTATCATAAACCATTTTTAAGTGTACAATTCAGTGGCAATAAATATACCCACAATGTTGTACAACCATCACCAACTATCCATTTCCAGAACTTTTTCACTATTCCCAAACAGAAATTGCATACCCATATATATAGATAAATATTCCCACGAAAAGACATACAAGTAGAAAGGAGGCCATTGGTGGAGGGTGGGAGATGGGGGAAGAGGGGCAAGGGAGGGAAAGGGGGAAATTATGTGAGCAATGTACAATGAAACCCATATATGGAAATGTCACAATGAAATACATGTCAGAATGAAACCCGTTAAGTAAAGAAAGAAAGAAAATGCATACCCATTAAACAATAACTTTGCGTTCCTCCCTCCCCTCAACCTCTGGCAATCTGTTTTACTGCCTTTAGGAATGTGAGTATCCTAAGAATTTTGTGCGTGTCTGTGTATGTGGTACTTGGGGGTTGAACCCAGGGTCTTGCATGTATTTTGTAAGTGCTCTATCCACTGGCTGGCATCCCCAGCTCTTTTTTATTTTTTTGTTTTGAGTCAGGGTCTTTCTAAGTTACACAGGCTGCCTCTGGCTTCAAACTCAAGATCTTCCTGTCTCTGCCAGAGCCGCTGGGATTACAGGCATGAGCCATTCTGCCCCCACTAGTCTAAAAACCTTACAGTAGAATCATACAATAATTGTCCCTTTGTGTCTGCTTATTTAACTCTACATGATGGTTTCAAGGTTCACTGATGTGATGGTATGTACCAGAATTCCAATTCATTTTTTTAGAACCATTTTATTCACCTAGTTTTAAGACCTATGCCCCACAATTTGATTAAGTTAGATTTTACATTTTCATAATCGGCATTAAAATGTCTATCATAATTTAAACATTCACCTGAACACCATTTAAAAACATTGCCTAAATCACTAGTCTGTTAGCTCACTAGAAAACATTGCTCTACACCTTCATCAATAACTTAGGGAAGGCCCAAATAAATGACTTAGTGGCACATCTCAAGGCATTAGAAAGCCAACAACAAACCAATCCCAAAAGGAGCACTCAGGCAGAAATTATCAAGATCAAGGCACATATATACCAATTAGAATCCAAAACAATAATCCAAAGAATTAATGAAACTAAGAGCTGGTTCTTTGAAAAGATTAATAGATGCTCCTCTAGCCAATCTCACCAAAAGAAAAAAAGAAAAGGCCAAAATTGAAAAAGATTAGAGACAAGAAAGAAATCATAACCACTGATATCAACAAAATCCAGAAAATCATCAGGGAATAGTTTGAGAAATCATATTCCCCCCAAAAAAACCAAAAATACAGAAGAAATGGATAAAGTTATTAACACATACGATTTATCAAAATTAAGCCCAGAGAACACACACAATCTAAACAGACCCATTACATACACCGAAATAGAAAAGGTAATAAAAAACATCCCAAAAAAGAAGAGCCTAGGCCCTGATGGGTTCACAGAAGAATTCTACCAAACCTTCAAAGAAGAATACCTGTTCTTCTCAAATTATTTCAAAAAGTAGAAAAGGAGAGAGCATTCCCAAACTCATTCTATAAAACTACCATCACCCTAATACTTAAGCCAGGCAAGGATACATCTAAGAAAGAAAACTATAGACCAATTTTCCTCATGAACACAGATGTAAAAATTCTCAACAAAATCCTGGCAAACTGAATTCAGCACCAGGTACAAAAGATTATTCATCATGACCAAGTGGGGTTTATTCCACAGATGCAAGGCTGGTTCAACATAGAGAAATCAATCAATGTAATTCAACATACCAAGAGACTTGTAAAGAGAAACCACATGATCATCTCAATTGATGCTGAGAAGGCCTTTAACAAAGAGCAACACGTTTTCATGATAAAAATACTGGAGAAGATAGGCATAACAGGAAAAATATCTCAACATCATAAAGCCCATTTATGACAGACCTACAGCCCATATCATACTAAATGGAGAAAATCTGAAACCATTTCCTATAAGATCAGGAACAAGACAAGGATAACCACTCTCTTCTATCTTATTTAACATTGTGACTGAAGTCCTAGCCAGAGGAATCAGACAAAAGAAAGAAGTCAAAGGGATACAGACAGGCAAAGAAGAGGTCAAATTATCCTTCTTCAAGGATGACAAGATCCTTTACCTAAAGGACCCCAAAAACTCCTCCAGAAAACTTTTAGACCTAATTAATGCCTTCAGCAAAGTGGCAAGATACAAAATTAACACTCAAAAATCAGTAGCCTTCCTGCATACCCACTGTGAGCAGGAAGAGAAGAAAAAAGGCAACAAGCCCTTTCACAATAGCCCACCAAAAACTTAAATACTTAAGAATCAATCTAACCAAAGATCCTGGAGATCTCTACAAGGAAAACATCAAAACATTAAAGAAAGAAATTGCAGAGGATACTAGAAGGTGGAAGTACCTCCCCTGCTCATGGATTGGGAGAGTCAATATTGTAAAAACAGCTATACTACCAAAAGCAATCTATATATTTAATGCAATACCCATTAAAATTCCAAAGAAAGACTTTGCAGAAATAGAAAAAATAATCCAAAAATTCATATGGAAACACAAAGACCAAGTATAGCCAAAATACTCTTAAACTGCAAAACTAGTGCAGGTGGGATCACAATGCCTGACTGTAAACTATACTACAGGGCTATAATAGCAAAAACAGCTTGGTACTGGCACAAAAATAGGCCTGAATCAGTGGAATAGAATTGAGGGCCTACAGATACACCAATGCATCTACAGCCACCTGATCTTTGACAAAGGAGCTAAGCAGGCAAACTGGAGAAAAGATAGCCTTTTTAACAAATGGTGTTGGGAAACATGAATTTCCTACAGAAAAATGAAAACAGACCGGCACCTCTCAATCTGGACAAGAGTTAATTCAAAACTGATAAAAGACCTCAACATAAACCCAGAAACCTTAGACTTACTAGAAGAAAAGATAGGCAAGATGCTCCAACATATAAGCATAGGAAAGCATTTCCTTAATAAGATTCCAATTGCTCAGGAAATTGCAACAAGAAAAGACAAATGGGATTATATAAAATTTAAAAGCTTCTGTACAGCAAAGGAAACAATCAACAGAGTTAAGGAAGAGCACACTGAATGGAAGAAAATCTTCACATCCTACACATCTGACAGAGGACTGATTTCTAGAATTTACAAAGAACTCAAGAAAGCAATTCCCAAGACAGCAAATAATCCAATACATAAGTGGGCAAAGGAACTGAACAGATAGTTAACAAATGAAGAAGTTTCTAAGGCCATGAAGCACATGAAAAAATGCTCTATATCCCTAGCCATTAGGGAAATGCAAATCAAAACAACTCTGAGATTCCACCTAATTCCAGTAAGAATGGCCAAGATCAACAAAACAAATAATAACAAATGCTGGTGAGGTTGTGGAGAAAAAGGAACCCTCCTACACTGTTGGTGGGACTGTAAATTGGTTCGACCACTTTGGAAATCAATATGGAGATACCTCAGAAAACTAAAATTAGAACTGCCATATGACCTGCTATACCATTACTGGGAATATACCCAAAGGGAGACAAGTCATCATACCACAGAGACACCTGCATCTCCATATTCAGTGCAGCACTTTTCACAATAGCCAAGGACATGGAACCAACCAAGGTACCCAACAACAGAAGAATGGATAAAAAAAACTATGGTACATATACACAATGCAATACTACTCAGCAATCAAGAAAAAAAAATAAAGAAAGAATGCCATTTGCAGCAAAATGGATAGAACTGGAGAATATCATCTTAAGCAAACAAACACAAGCTCAAAAAGAGAAATACCGTATGTTCTCACTCATATGTGGGAGGTGAATCATACTTAAAGGAAGAAAAAAACCCTTTACATAAATTGATATATAAAAAAACACACAATTAAACTTAACGAAAAAGGGACAATATAAAGAGTAGAAAGGAGGAGGGAGGGAACTAGCAGAAGGAAGTGAAGATTGGAGAAGATGGGATAGGGAAGAGGGTCAATGTGGAGGAATGAATGGGGAGAGGATGAACTCAACGTAAACAGCACAACTTCATGAGTACATTGGAAAAACAGGGGAATTTAACACAAATAAGCATTTGAGTTTTAC
This sequence comes from Pedetes capensis, assembly GCA_007922755.1. Taxonomy (NCBI): domain Eukaryota; kingdom Metazoa; phylum Chordata; class Mammalia; order Rodentia; family Pedetidae; genus Pedetes; species Pedetes capensis. The sequence goes on from VMDO01001072.1 coordinate 163,156, forward strand.
TACATATTGGCCATAAGGCTCCAGAAACTGTGGGTTGATGACAGTGTTGCCGGAAGTGATATAAAAGATGCATAATGGAAAAAGCCAATGCTGTATTAGTCTGTACCCCACCATCATTTACTAATAAAGGAAAAAAATGAGAAAGGTTTAAAAAAAAAAAAAAAAGACATTGCTCTAGCCTGGCACGGTGGTACACATCTGTCATCTCAGAGACTCTGGAAGCTAAGGAAGAAGGATCTGGAGTTCAAGGCCAGAGGCATCCTGTGCACTTTAACGAGATCCTGTTTCAAAATTAAAAACTTAAAAAGAAATAGGGGTGTCTTTCAGTACTAGAGCACTTACCTATCATGTGGAAAGACCCTGTATTCGATCCCCAGCAACTGAGAGAGAGGGAGAGTGACAGAGAAAGAGGGAAAGAGAAAGAAAAAAAGAGAAAGAGAGAAGGAGTGTGAACCAGGGGTGGTGGCACACACCTTTAACCCCAGTAACTCAGGAGGCAGAGGCAAAAGGATTACTAGTTCCAGGGCAAAGGCAGCCTGGGTAACTTAGCGAGACCTTGTCTCAAAATACAAAGTATAAAATAAGCCAAGGGTACAGCTCAGTGGCTGAGCATTGGCTAAAAGCATGAGTGAGGCCCAGGTTCAATTCCCCAGTACTGTAAAAAGGAAAAAAAAAAAACAAAAAAAAAAAAACAAGGAGGGAGTGTAAAGGGTAGGAAAGGGGAGGAGAAGGAAGGGAAGACATCACTACATACTTAATGTAATTGCTTACCACAAAGTAACTCCCCCCATATGAAAGGCAAGTGAAAGGTGACTAAAGTGTGAAAATACCACTGAACATTCATTCTTAAACCTTTTTACATTGAGGTTTTTAAATAGAAAAATAACTTTGGGGCTTATTTTTATTATTAGTCAAATCTTTTTATATGCAAACTGTTATTTAAATACAAAAGTCTTGTTTACTGAGTAACAATTTAGATACCCTTAAATTCACATACAGAAGAATACTGGAGAAAAAACATTATTTGTGATTTCTGAACACTGTTCAAAATCAACCAAATCCATTATAATGTTAACATTAGAAAAAATTAGAAAATATTTCTCTAATTCCAAAGGCCTCTTGACAGAAAGACACACACACACACACACACACATCTTCTAAAATACTCCTATGTTTGCAAAACTATTCTTAAATCCATTACTTTTCTTATCAGTCACTCTCAACACTAAACTTAAAGGACAATGAAAGAATCAGAAATGATTAAAGATCAATAGCAGCAGCAACTATCATTTACAGAGAAGTGTCCATATGACAGGCTTAAGGAGATTTTTACATTTAGCATCTAACAAGGTACTTGTATTAGCCCCATTTTATCAATGAAGAAAGAGAGATTTAGAGTTTAAGAGACCTGACCAATGCCGTGTACACCCCTAGTGGCATGAGAAATATATGAACCCAGACATTCAAATATACCTTCTGATATAATTATTTTGACTCAATATGCAAAATCAAGTACCACAATATTTTGTCATGGTTATATAAAATTTCTTTTTGTAAAATATTGGAATTCTGTGACCTTGATTCCTAGGTCAACTCTGCCACTACCTTTATGTCCATAGACAAGTTACTTACCCTCTTTAGACTTCTGTATTCTCATGTGATACAACTGGACAGGATAATCCTAAAACCTTTTCACCCCAAAATTCTTATAATTGTTTTTTTAAATCTTGATGAATTTAAAACTATGTAAGTTACTTAGCATTGTGATTCTGCCCTAGTTTAAAGAAGCAAGGGAAGTGTATGAGTTCTGGAGAGATATACAGGTTGCTCTGATAGATCCTTCAATTCTCCCTCTTTTTGTTGTTTTTCAGCTTCTGTTCTATGTTACATAACTATAAATCTGTCAGATCAAATTTTGTCAAGTACTTTATGCTCTGCCCGTGAAATAAACCAAAAGGCCTAACTAGATGCTACATGGCTGAGAGCTTAACATAGCCTTAAGCCAACAAGCTCATCAAAAAATTGACATAGAATGGACAGTGAAGTGTAAAAAGTGTCCAAATTAATTTATAAGCTAAGCAAATAGTATACTTACTAATTAGGGCTAACCTGAATAAAAACATAACAAGCCAACATCTTACATAAGAGCTCTAAAATGCCCATTGCCCCCAGCTACACTGTATCCATCTTTTAGTAATTTCATCCCTTTTCCCCTAATTTTGTAATACCTGAAAGAATGAATGCTCTTTAAAAAAAAAAAAAAAGTTGGAAAACAAATTCCTATTGCTGCAATTTTCCCTATTTACTGTTGGTTACTATACTCTAACAGAGGGGAACATATTTACATGTTCAGTTCCTAAATTACTGCATACTTTTCACAGGTTACTGCTACTGTTTGGGGGCTTTTGGAGAGGAGCAGATCCCCCAAAAATGTATGGACATTTAGGACTGCAAGAATTCTCAGAGAAAATATAATTATCTCAACAATCCAAGTCATAACCCTACGTCTCATGACTGTTTCTCTAATACCAGGGGTAAGTTAGACATGTCCAGGCAATACAATCAGCAACACTCGCAACTTTTTACATGCAAAGCTAGTTTCTAACCTTATGATTCTCCTCTTGATTTCTTCCTTTTTTTTCCCTCAGTGGCATTTCCTTCCATAACTAACACAGGCACTGCACTATATCAGCTGAACTAATCTCTTCACCTTACTTACCTCTCACTCTTCTAGCCCTCCTGCCCTACACAAGGCCCTAAATGTCAAATACATCCAACCACTCATGTGCTCTCTGAGAGCTGAGATTTTTGAGTATGATAAAAATGGAGTAACTAAAAAGACTGCTACAACTACCCAATCTCAGGTGTGCCTCAACAGTGTTGGACAATTCCTTTCTGTCTTCTGTGAAAGGAAAGGAAAAAGTTTTACTTACATGTAAGTGAGAATTCCCTGTAAGTTTGTAGATAATGGACAGGAAATTAAACGAGATTCATACTTATTGCCTCTATTTCAAAGTAGGAAGCAAACTATCTTTTGAGGCAATGATCCCTAATCCAATAGTAGACTATATGCCAGGCTTTATTCTAAACTCTTGCAAACCCATGAGGTGGGTACTTTCTCTTGGCAGATGAGGAAACTAAGATACAAAGTAGCTGAGTAACTTGTTCAAGGTCACACAATTAGTAAGCAGAAGAGCTAGTCCTTGACTCCAATATCTAGTCTGTCAATTCCATGGTTTAGCATGTCTAAAAGCATAGCATCCTAGGAGACCTTAAATAGCTAAAGATTGCTTAATATTTATCAGGAAAGTCTTAAGAAATATTCTAACTAATGGTTTAAATCTCCCTTTGAGTCTAGGAAAATACTGATAGATAAGAAATCATTTAAACATGAAGGTACTGGGCATTTGGTATGCTATAAGGGTATGTGAGAATGGTATAAGACAATGGTTAAGAATGTGTGCCACTTAGCCAAACTGACAGAATTACCAGTTATATTATGACCATGACACATTACCTGAACATGCAGAATATGTAGAGGAAAAAGGATCTATGGCTGAAAAAGATGTAAACTTCAACTAATTGCTGAACATATATTAAAATGTTTGCATCTGTGCCAGGCACAGTAAGGCTGCCTAAAGTCCCACCTACTGGTGAGGCTAATGCAGGAGGATCCCTTGAGGCCAGGAATTTGAGACCAACCTGGGCAACACAGTGAGACTGAGACTCATAAAAAGAGTTTGCATCTAAAAACAAAAAAACAGAAGTAAATTATAATTAATATGACCCATGACCTGTAAGAGATAATACAAATAATGGAATGTTTTTAAAGCTAAAATCAAAGTGCAAATAAGCAAAGTATATGAACAGATAATTCTTAAAACAGGGAAACTAAACATCAAAAGTGCTCAGTTCCTATGTTTTAAACTGCCTACTTACATTTTTTTAAATAAATTAATTTACTATTGTCATACATTTATATAGAAAAATCTGGAAGGACACACATTATATTAGCAGTAGTTATTTCTGGCAAAATAAGAGGGGAAAGAGCCCCACAGAAGACACAAAGGGAAGAAAACAGATTCCATTTAGAGCTTCCTTCCTCTCACAGTTCACTTTGCAGAACAGTCTTTCTTAGATGCATCTGACTGGCAAAATCTAGGTTGTGTGCCTGCATCCTACCTCCAAGGAAGGTTGAATATGAATTTCCGGGGTTCCACCTTTGAGAGGCAAAGCAGGGCTTAGAAGACAGAAATGAGACTCATAAAGATGTTTGAAAGGTGCTGCTGTATACTCAGAACACCAAATATGAAATAGCCACACCTAGAAATGGATAATAAATCCTTATCTTACTATCTCCATAATAACAGCAAGATATAGAGAACACAAATTATACTCCTCTGATACATCTGCAAAAGTCTAACAACAAATCAATAGATGATCTTAAAGAGAGGAAGAAACAGAAATAGACTTGTAACTGAAGTTTCCACTTGACCCCAATACATCCTGAACCTCATTAACCAATATACTTGCCTCTGGAATATGTAGCAACTCCAGTACCTTGTAACCTAGATTACTGAACTGTGTTTATAATCTCAAAATACAGTTTACAAAGCTCAAAAAAAGAATGACTAATTCTGTCCATTTCAACATTGTTGTTGTTGTTAGGTGCCAGTCAAGTCAGTGTCCAACTCACAGCAACCCTACGTACAACAGGAGAAACACTATTGTCAGGGCTTCTCTGCTATTCATAGGGTTTTTCAATGGCTGATTATTTATTTTGAGAGTGGGTTGCTGGGTCCTTCTCCCAAGCCTACAGCACCTGGTGTTCCCATGAGGTCTCCCATCCAAGTACTAACCAGGCCTGACCCTGCTTACCTTCTGAGATCTGACAGGATCAGATGCCACGGTGGTACAGCTGCAGGAATTTCAACATTAGACAACCTAATTTTATATCTGGATTCTTTACCATATATCTGACTTTACATGGACTTTATTAAAGATAGCAGGGCTTGGGCATAGTGAGCCTCAAGGCTATAGTTTTTTTAAAAAATAGTAGGCCAAATAATATACTCAGTGGTGCCAGTATCTTCAACATAAAAGGTCACAGACGTTTGTCCCATTCAGAACCATGAATACTGCATCCAGCTCACAAACAGAAGCCAAAACAAAACTTGGTGCTTAATTTTGGCATACTATTTATGAAATATTCTCCTGAGTCACAATCACCACTACCACCTAACCCATTCCTTAATGTCTTCATTAAACTGCTATGGTTTGGAGAAGTGTCCTCCAAAGGCCCAGGCTTGCATGGTCACCAGCCTGTGGTGCTACTGGGAGGTGTTGGAACCTTTGGGAGGTAGGGCCTAGTGGGAGGAATTACAATGTTGGGGGTGTGACCCTGAAGGGGATACTCAGACTCCAGTCCCTTTCTGTTTCTTTGCTTCCCAGCTGCCAGGCGGTGAGCAACTTTGCTCAGTCACATGTTCCTGCCATGATGTACTATCTTACCACAAGCCAAAAGACAACAGAGGCAACTTGCCATGGACAGAAACCTCTGAAACTATGAGCCAAAATAAACTTTTCCTCTTTTTTAAGTTGATTATCTCAGACATTTTGTCACAGTGATATAAAGCTGCCTTCCACAACTACTAAGGAATACAAACAGCTGAGCATGGTGGTACACACTTTTAATCCCAGTGACTAGGGAAGTAAAGCAGGAGGATTGAGAATTCAAGGCCAGACGCAGCATGCATAATTTAGCAAGACTCTGTCTCAAATAAAAAAATTAAGAAAATAAAATAAAAACAGGCTAGGAATGTAGCCCAGTGGTAGAGCATTTGCAAAGTATGTGTAAGGCCTTGGGTTCAACCCCCAAGTAACTTCTAATAATAATAATAATAATAATAATAATAATAATAATGAATATAACCAAGGGTTGCCACTCTGCAGAATATCACACCAACTTAGAAAAACAGTCTCTGAACCACAACCTAGCCACTTCTCTTTCCTTCCAAGGACCCTCCCCCAACTTTACATTTGAACTCATGGTCCTATGAACATAACCCACTCTTGCTATCCTCTTGTAAACTCAGATGGGCTTATTTTTCCTGATTAAGAAAAACTATTTTCTTCTCTCTCATTGGCAGCAGGCTCATAAGAAGAAGGAGTAAGAGATATTTAAAATGTTTTTACTAAACAAATGAATTACCAAGAAAGTCTGCATAAATAAAGCATACACTGGTGCTAAGATGAAGAGCTACCACAGATGAATATTCAAAGAAGGGTTGCAAGATAAAGAGCAATAGATGGCCTTTCAACAGGCAGAGATACGAAGAACTTAAAAGGAGGGAAGATCCTAAATGGATCCCAGAAAGCAGCCTGAGAATGACAAGTACTTAGAATTACCAAGAGAGTTAAGGCACATAAAGACAAATGGTAATAAAAATGCTAGGAAAATAAACTAAGGATAAAGCATGCAGACCAAGAATACCAGATCAGAGTCTAGACTTTGGTGTACAAGGAGAAGGCTATTAAGAGACCTTGAGCAGGGAAGAGACACTCAAGGCTGTGCTTTAAGATAATTTATCCAGCAGCCATGTACAGGATGGATAGATACAGAGAATTGAAGGGAGACAAACTGAAGAGCCTTATAAGTTCTTTGTGCGTACATTCATCCCTCAGGACGCAGAGAGGATTGGTTCCAGGACACTCCCCATCCTAAAAACCCACAGATGTTCAACATTCAAGCCTCTTATATAAAATGATGGTATTTGCATATATCTATGCACATTTTCTTTAAAACATCTCTAGGTTACTTGTAGTACAGAATACAATGCAATGCTAGCTAAATAGTTGCTTAACTATATTGCTTAGGGAATAATGAGAGATTAAAAAATCTGCACATGTTCAGCACACACGAAGTTTGTTTTTCCAAATAGTGTCAACCTGAGACTGGTTGAGCAGATGCAGAACCCACAGATGCACAGGGCCAGTTGTACTTCTTTTAATATACTTACCACATAATACATAACACATAACAATGTGATTCATTTTTCTTCATCTGCCTATCCTACTAAGTTCAGAACTCGGAAGGCAGAAACCATTTTTTTCCACAAGTGTAAAAATTAGGGATGGACCAAAAGATCACTTGATATCCTTTATAATTAATAATTTAAAGGTCTAAACTTGATTTACTTTCCTTTGAAGTACCTACAGCTTACTTGGAAATAAAAACTAGGAAGAAAGGTCTTAAGTCACAAAGGGATAGTATCCTTGAAATTTCATGAATAATTGTTTCTTAAGCTCAGAAAGCATTTCCCTGATAAGAGAATTACTGTTTACTGGTTGCTTACTTGCACTAGACATTGTGCTAAACACCCTACATATATTACCTCATTTATTCCTCAAAATGACCCAATGAGGCAGGTATTCTTATACACATTTCCCAAATGGAGGAGCCTCAGGCATAGAGAGGAGAAGCAAGCTGGCCCAACTTCACACAGTTGAGAAGTGATAGAGTCAGGCTCTGAACCTAGGCAATCTGTCTCCAGAGAGGTTTAACCTGGTGGCAAGATTCTCATGTCAGGACAAAAGGCTCATATAACCCATAAGGTATCTAAGTGTATTATAATTAGTAAATTAGATGATAACAACTTGAGGCATTAGATTTCTCCTGCTGTTGTTAGGTGCCCTTGAGTCCAGGCAACTCATAGTGACCCTACATACAACAGAATGAAACCCTCCCCAACACTGTGCCATGCCCAGCACTGTTGTCAGTGCTTCTCAGCCATTCATAGGTTTCCAATTGCTGATTGTTTTCTGGGAATGGGCTTCCATGTTCTTCCCCAAAGCTACAGCACCCAGTTTTCCCAGCTGGTCTCCCATCCAAATACTAACCATGGCCAACCCTGCTTAGCTTCAGAGATTTGATGAGATGGGACACCAGGGGACTATGGCTCCAGGCAGATTACTCATAAAGTATTAGATTATTACAATCCTGAAATATAGTTTCTTCAGACTTTCTATGTCTATTAATCTTGTCACTATGACACATCTTCAGAATTTTTTTGCAGTACTTGGAGGTTAAACCCAAGGTCCAGCATATGCTAGGCAAGTGCTCTACCACTGAGTTACACTCCCAGACTATTTTTATTTTTTATTTTGAGACAAAGTATTGCATAATTGCTCAGGCTGCCTCTGGCCTTGAATCTGGTATCCTGCCTCAGCCTCCTGAGTTGCTGGGATTACAGGTATGTGCCACAGCACTGTCTTAAGGATTTTTAAATGGTTACTACCCAATAAAAACAAAACTAGTGTTTTAAAGCTGAGGTTAAAGAATAAATGACAACATAAATACTGATAAAGTAAAATGCCTACCAAATATTCCTTTAACAAGTAACTCCAAAGTAGAGCTAAGAAAAAAGAAATTCACCTAAGTTGCATGATAGTTTTTTAAATTATCCACTGTTGAAGGACATGGGAGAAGGATATGGCAGTCCACTTAAACTATCAGCCATTGAAAAGCCTATGAGGGTCAACATGATTCAACCAAATCTAACAACAATTGCTGAACGACAGAGACAAATAACCTTGAAATCTAGGTGATACAAGATTCAATATGAACCATGATCAACTTTTTTGTTTATTTATTTTGCAGTGCTGGGGGCTGAATCCAACCCCTCTCCTGCAATGCCCTTTTTTATTTTTATTTTGAAAAAGGGTCACTCTAAGTTATGCTAGCTGCCTCTGGCAAGTTCAATCCTCCTGCCTCAGCCTCCTAAGTAGCTGGGATGACAGGCGTGCGCTACAGCATCCGGCTAAGTCTTTTTTAAAGGTGAGGCAAAATAAGAACAGGGTTTCATTAATCACAGTCATAACTGTCCAGATTCAGGGGTAGATAACTATCCCTGCACTCTTCAGGGATCACACAGCATCTATAGTATTTTAGTCCATTACAATGGGCACATTTCAAGAAACCTCACAACGAAAAACTAGAATGCTTCCAATGGAGAATATCAAGATGGCCAAGGAACTCAAAACCATGATACTGTAGGTAATGAACAGAAATTGGGAGAAAGCAATCCTCACTGGGAAAAGAAGGCAAGAAAGCTATACTTCAATATTTGAAGAATCAATATACACATGAAAACTTAAGATTTGTTCTGCCTATCTAAAAGGTAAAAGAACTAGCACTTTTCAACAATAAATTCAACCCATAAATACATCACAATGAGTGAAAACACAGACCAGCTAAGTATCTGGTCAAGGAATACTGCTAGTTACAGCTGGTTTGTTTTCAACTAGGCTCAGAAAAACTTCTCTCTGGTCCATTTTAAGTATCCTCACAGACACAAGAACTTCCTTGGCTCCATCAGAGCCAAAATTAGAGACTTCTGGAAAGGAGAGCCAAAAGTCCATAGACTTCAATTGGGTGGTCACTTGTGCATGAAATTGTAAAACTATATGAATCGCTTCATAAACTAAACTATGCTTTTCCCCCCACTCTTACAAGATACAAGGGTATAAGACATCAATGTTTTCTAAACAAAATTTACTCAGAATCACTTTAATTTCTTCCTTCATGGTTTGAAATTAAAGCCAATTATTCTACATATTCCAAAACCAAATATCAAGACATCTAAAATTTCAGTGCTTTTTGCTAACTTTAACTGTATTTTCCACTTGTGGGTATAAATAATAGAAAACATCTAAAATAACAGAAAAATCCAAAGTTAGAAGATAGGCTCTTAAAAGGTATAAAGATGACTAATGGATTATTTTTGATTTTTGATTATTTTTCAAAAAATTTATATTTCTTTTACACTAGGATACATACTAACAAAACCAAAGGTTGTTATTTTTTAACCAGAATTCCATTAACTCATCGTGGTTATACTTTATATCTCATGCAGATCAAAAGGTCTGGTTGATAAGTGGTAGACAAATCACAATTTTTAAAATAAGAAAGCAAATTATTGCTCTGAAATCTACCTCAACAAAATGTCCCCTATATGGGGTAAATGTGGAGAAATAATAAAAGGGAGAAAAAGATGATGATCCCTGAACTAGATACTAATAACTATCCTAATTTCATTGATGATAATGATATCGACTTTCCTTTAGATACATGGTCACCTTTAATTCTATCAACAACATTTTGAGATGCGTTCTAAATACTCTTATGTACAAGAAAACCAAGGCCCAGAGAGACTGAATATCTTCACAAAAGTCAGGCAGCAAAAAATAACAAGGTTAGGGCTTAAACATGTGCCTATCTTCATTAAATTATAGAACTATACAATAACTAGTATTATTTAATTATCAGAGCAAGCTCATTGGCTCTATCTCAGGCCACTCCACACTGGTATATACATATAAAATATTTTGGCCTGTAAACTTCCTTATTTGTATATTTAGTTACTTTATCTTTACATAACAAAATGTCAAACTCACTTTTTCTCCATTCCCATTCATTCCTAAATTAGCCTCTGTCCTTACCAATACATAAATATTACTCCAATAATCCTGTAACTCACAAATTAACAGACCCAAATGACCACATTCTGCCACTTAAAAGTTTCTCTCTGTGGTTCCCCAGGAAAATACTCTTTCTCAATTCTTGTTTCTTTCCCTCCAAATTTCTTTAAGCAACCAAACTCTTCCGCACAACCCATAAACTCAGGGATCCCTCCATATGCAATCTGGCATATTCAAAAATGCAATGTTCTAAACTGACTTGTTCTCAATTCATATTTTCAGAAATCTTAAGCAGGGCACAGTGGTGCACACCTGTTATCCCAGTGACTTGGACGGCTGAGGAGGAGGATCATGAGAATTCAAGGCCAGAGGCAGCCTGCATAATTTAGAGAGACCCTAACACAAAATAAAAAAATAAAAAATGGGCTGGAGGTATAGCCAGTGGTACAGCATTTGCAAAGTATGTGTGAGGCACTGGGATCAACCCCAAACTACTTAAAAAAAAAAAAAACTTTGTGCATCTAGACTTCAAGGAACCTCTAACATTTTAATCCCCAGTACTTCACATGCTCTTACTTAGGAATGTTATCCTGCTATACACACTGGTAGTTTCCAAATCAGTACTGTCTGCCTAGATCCTTCTCCAGAAGGTTATTTGTATTTGTAATAGCTCATTCAACACCTCTATCTGGATTCTCCCTCAGGAAACTCAAAACTAAATAAAACAGGCCTAAAGTCAACTTCTCTCCCTCTCCAAGCCTACTTTTTCCTCTTTTCACAATCTTTGTTAAGGGAGCATCCACCAACCCCACTGTATGCCAAGACCTGTTGGAATCATCCTACACTAAGTCATCCCTTTCCCTTATCACCCAAAGCATTCATTATCATAAACAGAATTTGATGATACTATTATTAAACATGGAGCTGGGATTTAGCTCAGTTGGTAGAGCACCGCTCTGCAGTCTCTGCAGTCCTGAGTTCGATTCCCAGCACCACAAAAGAACGGCAAAATGACGTAGCAACCCACTCCCCAGGCAATCCCGAAACAATCAGCCATTGAAAACCCTATAAGGGTTGCTATGAGTCCGGTACGACTCCACGGCACCTAACAACAACATTATTGAACATGGGCTGGGATTTAGCTCAGTTGTCTAGCTCCCACTTTGTTACCACGGCCACTGCCTTACTTCAAGCCTTCACATTATTACAACAGCTCCTAACAGATTTCTTCATTCTTTCCTACTCTTTAAACTGCTTTGGAACAATGGAATAATCCAAAGAAAAAAAGAAAAAGAAAAAACCCAAACCTTCTTAACTATCTTTTCAACTCTTTCCTTCTAAAATCCCTAACAGTTCTTCATCACCATGGAGCAAAACTCATATACACACTCACTCACAATCAGGCTCCAACCCACCACAGGACCTGGACCAGCTCAACTGACCTTACTGCTGTCCAAACACACCACTTGTAACTCCATGCTTTAGCATTTGCTGGCAACATTTCTCATCATGCCCAACACCTCCAAAAACTTCTGGCAAATTCTCATTCATCTATTGTTCAAGATCAAGTTTAACTGTTATTTTTGTAAAGCCCTTCCAGACTCATTCAGACAGAATTAATGCACCCCCTTCTGCATGCCTCATATCACTTTGTTCAGCTCACTTACAGGATAGAGTTTAATGTTTCTCCCACCAGAAGACCAAATTTCTAAATTACACTGCACATTCACGTTTTTGTCTAAAAACTACGAGTGTCTGACTATTGTAAGTACTTACTGGAATGAACTGTCCAAATTAAACTATTTCCATACTTTGAAAGATACAAATAAAATATGAATACATTCAACTTGACACTTTTTTAAAAAATCCAATTTATTAGTTTGTTCCCAATTCATATTTTCAAAATATTTGTGCATTTAGATTTTAAGAATCCTTTAACATTTTAACCTACAATGCTTCAGCAGCTATAGACTCCTTTCGGTCCTGCAACATACAACACACACTCAATATTTACTGAATAAATGAAAGCTATCTCTGGTATAGCCTAAAACTAACCAAAATGGCTTTCTAGCCTAAACAAATTTTCTAGCACAAGGAATAGGTTAGGCTGGATGTGTAGTTCCCTATACAGAGCACATAAACCTTAAGGTATAACATACCAGTTCTAAAATTCCATAATTCTAATAACTATTTTATGATGTCTTTAGCAAATTATCAACTTTCCCTGATTATCTTGAAACACCTTTCCCTTTATGAACATTGTCTTTGAAAGAACTGTGAAGTACCCCTCAACCAATGAGGCATACCAAATTTAGAACTTAAACTTCAGGGTTAAATAAACAAAAAGGCAGAAGCCTAATGGTGTGTGATGAGATCATCTTAAACATAATAATATCGCCAAGTCTTTTTTCCAGTTGGAATCATAAGTCTTAGAAATGAGAGGGAACATGAAAGTTCATTTAACTTCCTACATAACCAACAATGCTTCTGACAAAATCTTTGACAGATACTTTTCAACCTCTGCCTGAATACTCAATTCCTTTATATTCTAATTAATTTTGAAAAGTAAATCTTTGGTTTTTTTTTTTATCAATTTAATACCCATAGGCTTCTTAAGGGCTATGTAGGTATGATATTATGGAAAAAGATTTCTTTTTACTTTCTCAACCATTGGTAACATAATTACCTTAAGAAAAAAAGCACACCAAGATCACATCCAAACTGAATTCAGTTAACAACAATGGTACCATGTCAGTGAACCTCTCTGACATCCATATTAACACAATCAACGTAAAGGTGTAAGATCTATGCTTGACTCTGGGCTGAATGTGCTAGAACAAACAATCTCATTTCCCATGGACCTAGGATAGGTCTATACAGGTGACCTGCAAACCCCAGCTCACAGTCTTTGTCAGCTTAAATTCCCTAAATGAAAACTCATCTCTACATATCTAAGAGTCCTGTCACCTACATAATGCTCCCTATGGAACAAAAACATCATTAATGAAAAGTATTTTTCTGCCAGGTGTGGTTAATGATATAGAATTGTTTCTAGAGAATTAGTGGGAGAGTCTTCAACTAAAAAGTTTAATTTATTAAAAACGATGATGGGGAAATTTTACTTTCAAAAACATTCAATTATTAAATAGTTTGTTTTCCCCAATATGGAGTTAAGCCCTTTGTTTGATACGTACTCTCTCTTTATTAAAGAACTGAAAGCATTTGTAATTATTTGAATACTATTTCAAAGATCAGATGAATTACAACCCTTTAGGAAATACAAACCTTTAGGAAAATCTACAGGTAAAACATCCTAATTTATGACTCATGTGGAAGATCAATGTCACCACTCACATAAGCTATTTACAAGTTCCCCAAACAGATCCTTATCGTAAATTTAAATAGAAATCCACTAAAACAGCTATAAATTTTCGGTGAAAGACTACCATGTATTACCTTTGTTTGTACTGGAAGTTTCATTAGAAATGTACTTTTCCCAGGTGCCTCTCACAATTCATTCCCTGGCCCCCACTCCCCAAAAAGCAAAGGTTTAAAAAAATGGAGTCTGATCCATTCCATATTAGACACTAAAAATGTTTCCAATTGTAAATGGTTCATAGTAGAATAATAAGATATGGTTTGCACAGATTACCCGTATATACTATGATGAGCAACATTTTTAAAAATAAAATATGTACGGCACGCCAAGATCAGATCCATTTTGGAGAATTCACTCCAAGGCTCAAATGTATGTATTATGCAACAGCCACCATTCCAGATGTTAATCCCTGTCTGTGATGCAGTGACAATACCAATGACAAGGGTATAATCCACTCGGTATTTAAATCGTACAAGGAAACAAATTAACAAATTCCCAGGAATCTCGAAAATGACAAATCTTGTGACAGTTCTGAGAATCTCAATTAAAACTTCTCATTTGGATAATCTAGCAACGCGTCCCTCCTCTCCCAACCCCCTTAAAAATCCTCACAGGGAGCGTTTTAATTGGGGTTTTGAAAGCATCTCCCAAGAGGGGGAAGGGGACCTGCATCAGGTGGTTATCTTAGAATCTACTCCAGATCAGATACCCACATCCATTTCCAGAAGCTTAAAAGCGGGTGAGATGTTTCTTCATTCCTTCCCAAGGACAATAATGGGAGTAAATGTAACCTGTAAACCCCTGGGCCATCAACCAATTCATCCTGCCATTTCCTGAGGCACAGGCCTTTCGAAAAAACTGCATAATGAACGGCTGAGAACAAAATTAGAACAAAATGGCAATGACCCGATTTTGTGAGGTGGGAGAATCGATACAATACCTATTTCAAAGTAGTCAAGGTAAGGGAGGTGGTCAGAGCATCCTGGGAGGCCACCTGCGTGGCGGGCCCGGAGTCCACACGCTCAAGTTCTACACTTCCAGCCCGGCTTTTCCCCGAGCCAGGGCAGCCAGCGAAACCTACAGTATGCAGGTGGGCGATGTGGGAGGAGACAGGCGGGGAGGGGGCTCCCCGGCAGCAGCTGCGACACAGACTGCGGTCTCAGGCGAGCGGAGGAGAAGCAGGCATTCCCTCACACAAAATGGTGGCGCGACTCGGAAGCCGGCGCACCTGGGGGCGCCACACGCCCCTGCGGCCGCCGCCAGCTGGACGCGCGCCCCGGGCAGGCCGGGCGGCCGCGCGAGCCTGCGCCGAGCCGAGGCCACAGAGGGCCCGCAGCCCGCAGCCCGCGCCGCCGCCCGAGGGACGCAGGGCCGGACCCGCGCGATGCCGGGCCGATGCGGCCGCCTCGGCCCTCTGCAGCGGCCCCTGCCCGCCCGGGCAGCGCACTCACCGCGGACGCGTCCTCGGAGCCCGAGCAAGGAGGAGGAGCCGCGCGAATGAATGGAGCCGGCGGCTGCTCGCTGGCGACCCCCGGCCGGCCGCTGGCCGCTCTGCCCCTGGCTCGGAACGCCCGGCTCCTCGGTGCGGGTCGGCCGCAGCCCACCGTGCCCTCCGCCGGCGTGACGCACTAGCGCCGCAGCGGCTCCAGCCCTCGCAGCGCGCCGCGCTCGCGCCCACCGCAAATCCCCCCGCCCGCGTCGCGCCGCGCCGCGTCTCCAAGCGCCGGGACGCCGCCCTGCCTCCGCCCGCCGCCGTCAGGCGCCGAAGGGCAGGTGCGCGCCGGGCTAACCTGGGGGCGCCAAAGGGGCCCTACCTCGCCACCCGCAGTCTTCTCTGGGCCCTAGCCGCCGTCACCAGGCAGCGCGACGCCCAGCTCAGGGCTACCGCCGGGTATTAAAGAGTGACCTTGGCTTAGGTATAAAAATAGATGCGGGTTAGCCGCGGGGGCTCTGGCGCTGAATTTGCGTATTCCTTTAATGTCGACCTTTGCAGAGTCCCATTTGCACGGCGCTCGGAGTTCTTCGCAAACCTGGTGCAGTCCCTTCCAGAAATTTCCCCCCTGAAAATTTCCCTCCGCGGCTACCCGGGCCTTGCGATAGCGGATGCTAAGGGCGCCGGCGAGGACCGCGGGCCTCCTCCTTAGAAGAAAGGAAATTGTGGGCTCTGTTCCCCGTCTAGAGAAGCCTCACAGCCCAGAGTTTCGTTTTAAGAAAACAAAGAACCATCAAATTCCTCAGTGACCTTTTGTATTTCAAAATCTTAACGTAGCAAACTAACCCTGATCCCAAAGAAGGGGCTCCGCCCTCCCTTCCCTTACCTCATTTCATCCCCCGCAGGGCCCCACTGAAGAAAAATAAGTTTGCAAGTATTTAAAGTGTGGTAAATTTTCTGTAATGCATGCCATAGATTAAGTATGTTTGCTATACGATGAGAAACAGTTGTGTCTTCAAGTAATTTTTTACATAAACTTTTACATAAACTGGAAAATAAATTCATGTAAGAGCCATAGCATAATTTTCAGCTCATCCAGGTAAATTTGAAATTGTTTATTTCATTCCTCAGAAATATTTGGTAATCACAACACCAAACTTTAACGAATCTACTAACGATCAGCAAGATAACAAATACTTCCAAATATATTTTTTGGTATAGATATATCTGACTATGATATTTCTCTTCTACAAATGGGCTTTTCTGCCTCTAGTTCCCTGTAAGGATCATCTCTGTTGTGTTTAATTTGTAATATTTACTTAGCAGAAATCTTGAATGTTGCATGCCAAACATTCACCATTTTTAGTGGAACTTAATAAGGAAGTAGATTTGAGCAGGAATTTTTAAATAGGTTCTATCCACAGGCAATCACAGGTTCTGTCCACAGCCAGTCATGAATGAATTCGGCGATATAACTTTTGAATTTGCATTTCTATAGTTGTTTGTAAGTAGAAATCTTCAGGGTAAACCCAAAGAATTGACTCTTTGGGAAGATACTCTGTTTTGGGCTGCCAGACCAACCCCTACAGGTATTGGAATAAACCTGTGGGGAGCTAGCCAAAGAACCTTGTTTATAATGTTTAAAATGATTGGTTTTTAGCTATTTATTTTAGAAGTCTGCAGGAACTTGTGCCTGGGAGGCCTGGCTCCTAAATGTCTGGCTTCTTTGATAGAAGTCAGAACTACATTGACCCAGAGGATCCAATGGCCAGTTCCGGGCAGCTAGACTCTACCCTCTTCCTGTGGCAAGCGTACTGTCTGCTGAGACCTACTCAAGAAATGCTGTTTCCTACCTGTATGGACAAGAAAAGGACCCAGCTTTCATTCTCTTTTCTGTAATTACAACGTGACACTGTTTTGAGAGTTTTTGTTGTTTAAGCACCATTTACTTCACTCTTTTTTAGCTGTGTCATTAAATCTTGATTATCTTAGTGGGCAAAGAACTAAAAATTGAGTCCATCTGATTAATACATGCTGTAAATTGCTACCAAAATACTTTTAAATATGCTTTCAGGCTTTCTGAAGGCTTTTCTAAAAAGTCTTTAGAGAGTAAAAAGATTATTGCTTTGGTTTTTGTTATTGCATATGTTTGCTTTAATTGTCTTGTTATGGTATAAGAAGAAGGAAACAAGGTAAGCATTCTCATTGCATTTTTAGTATGTATTTAATGGGGAGTGGAACCATCTTAAATAAGAGAAGTTTTTGATGGTTGCTGATACAAATGACACAGAAAAGAGCCCTGCAGTTGCACTGGGAAAGAATTCCTAATGGCCAGCTTATTTGACTATTAATAATTGCCAGGCACTCTACTGAATTATTTGTAGAAATCCATCTAATCCTTATCACCATCCTTCCAGATTCACGTCAGTGTTACTCCCTGTTTACATAAGAGGGAACTGAGGCATACAGAGACACTAAATAGCCCATGGTCACACAGCTAAGAACCATGGTACTTTGGCAGTACACTCCCTTAACCAGAATTCTATACTGCCTTCATTTGATTGGGTTTTGTTTTTGAAGCCCTGAAATATAGCACATGCCCTGTACCTTCATGTTTAAATGATTTCGTCTCTAGGAACATTTTCTTGGATATGAAGAGAGAATTAAATCTTTAGTTAGAAAGAAACTTCTGAGCCTTCCTTTGATATATATTAAGCAAAATTTTCTAATCTGTTTTTGGAAAATACATTTTTCCATTCACATCTTTTAAGGCTAATTGCTCTCCACCTTTTTTTCAGTTTCTTAGGTACAATTGCAAATTTTAATTTACTTATTTAATGAATGTAAAAAAACATATTTCCTCAGAAAAGCTTCATCCTCATCTCTGACCATCTACTAAGACTTAACAGGGTAGAAGTGGGATCCATTATACTTATTTTAATTTAGTAAAATTACAATAGGTTATTAAGCAATAAATACTTAATTATCTAGTATTTAATGAAGACACACCAATTCCTAAGTATAAGTACAAAAAGGAATATCTTATATTTGTTCATATAGTACATTTGACTTTGTACATCCCACTTATTACATCAGTTTCTAATATTACTGTGAGAAGGGATGGCAAGTGGCTATACTCTAGAAACAAATTACTGACGTAAGTTATCATTATACCAAGTACATAAAGACAACACAAGAAAGTGTAATTATAACTTTCATTTTTAATTAAAAGCATGTAAAAGAATCAAGATATAAACAGGGTTCCTAAAATTCAAGTATGCAGTCTGTATATTATAGACAGCAGCCTAGCAATTCATGTCAAAAGTGATAAAAATGTGAGGATATTATCCATAATGTTGTTCCAGTAAATTTGTCCCAAAGAATCATTTAAAAAGAAAAAAAAGTAATATGCATGAAATATCCCAGAAACATTTTTTTAAGGAAAGCTAATCATTCATGAGGAAAGCAGAAGGTTAAAGACAGGAAAAAAAGAAAAAAAGAAAAAAACAAATTACATGTCAAAAGAGACTCTGAAACTTGGCCTTGAACATTGGGCAGCAAAAGTTAAGGAAGATATGATGAAATTAAAGAACTAAGCAGAAGATTTCAAAGGGCACCTAGAGAAAATAAAATCAAATATTACATTGACATGTGCAAAGAGCTGGATATGGAAACAAAAAGGGAAGAACATGCTCTGCTTTTCTCAAGCTTAAAGAACTAAAGGAAAAAAAATCAAGCCTCAAATAGCAATAGTAAAGGATTCTATAGGGAAAATATTAGATGATACAGGAAACATCAACAGATGGAAGGAATACAGAGAGTCATTATAACAAAAAGAATTGGTGGATGACCAACCGTTTCAAGAGGTTGCATATGATCAGGAACCAATAGTACTGAAAGAAGTGGAAGCTGTCTTGAAGGAACTGGCAAAACAAGTCTTCAGGAATTGATGGGATACCAATAGAGATGTTTCAACAAATAGATGCAGCACTGGAGTTGCTAACTTGTTTATGCCATGAGATTTGGAAAACAGCTACCTGGCCAACTAACTGGAAGAGAGCCATATTTAAGCCTATTCCCAAGAAAGGGGATCCAATTGAATGTGAAAATTATTGAATGATATCATTAATATCACATGCAAGTAAAATTTTGCTAACAATCATTCAAAAGCAACTGCAGCAGTATATAGACAGGGAACTGTTGGAAAATCAAGCTGGATTCCAAAGAGGGTGTGGAATCAGGGACATCACTGCTAATGTCAGATGGATATTAGCTGAGAGCAGAGAATACCAGAAAGATGTCTATGCTTTTATTGACTATGCAATAGCATCTGGCTGTGTGGATCATAACAAATTATGGATAACGTTGCAAAGAATGGGAATACCAGAACACTTAATTGGACTCATTAGGAATCTGTACATGGATAAGGAAGCAATTGTATGAACAGAACAAGGAAACACTGCCAAGTGTAAAGTCAAGAAAGGTGTGCATCAGAGCTGTATCCTTTCACCATACCTCTTCAATCTCTATGCTGAGCAAATAATCTGAGAAGCTGGGCTTTATTAAGAAGAATGTGGCATCAGGATTGGAGGAAGACTTGTTAACAACCATCTTTAAGCAGATGACATAACTCTCCTTGCTGAAAGTGAAGAGGATTTGAAACATTTACTGATGAAGAGCAAAGGACACAGCATTCATATGGATTGTGCCCCAACATCAACTAAATAAAAATCCTTACAACTGGATCAGTGTGCCAGTTCATGATAAATGGAGAAAAGATTGAGGTTGTCCAGGATTTTGTTTTACTTGGTTCTACAACACCCACAGAAGCAGTGGTCAAGAAATCAAAAGACACATTACATTGGGTAAAGCTGTTGCGAAAGACATTTTGAAAAATAAAGATGGCATTACAGATGAAGGTGCACCTGACTCATGCCACTGTATTTTCAGTCCTATCATATGGTTGTGAAAAGCTGGACAAGACAGGAAAAGAATAGATGTTTTAAATTATGGTGCTAGAGATGAATATTGAATACAGCATGCATTGCTGAGGGAACCAATAGATCTGTCCTAGAAGAAGTGCAACCAGAGTTCTCCTTGGAAGCAAGGATGGCTAGACTGTATCTTACATATTTAGACATGTGGTCAAGAGGGACCAATCCCCAGAGAGGATATCATGTTTGGGAGAGTGGTAGGTCAATGAAAAAAAATGACCCTCAACTAGATAGATGAATTGACACAGTGATTGCAGCAATGGGCTTAAACATAAAAAAGATTGTGTGCCTGGCACAGAATCAGTGAGTGTTTTTTTCTATTGTACATAGGGTTGCTATGACTTGGACTCCATGAGATGGCACATAACAACAACAACAACAAAATGTGCCATGAATGCCTAATAATAGGTGTATTGCTGTCAATCAAAGAAATACAAATTTTTCACCTATATAATTGCAGACAAGGAGCATTTTTAAAAATTGTTAATAGCAACCTGCCAGCCTTATTGAAGCAGACACACTATGATAGTTTTGCATATAAAGTGGAAGCCCCCATCTGGAGGTAATATATAATGGTTACCATTGCCATTGTCTCTGGATTACATTTATCTAACACTTTTATAGCAGACATCATATTAAATATTATACTTGTTATCTTATTTGAGCCTCATAATACCTATTTGAGGTAGATACTATTCTCATTTCACAAATAAAAAAACAGATTTAGAGAGGTGAAGAAATTGACCCAGGTTGTAGAGAAGGAATTTGATTCTTTTCAGAATTATTCTAGACTGCAGTGACTAGACTATAAATTAACTATATGGCTTCTCAATCAGTACACATCCAGCTTCTAGAGAATATTTATATTAACACTTGTCAGTATGTATGCATTTTTAAACTCAACACATGTTTTGAATTGTCTGTTATGTCAGGTACTGTGCTACATAGATCCTATGATGTGATAATGTGATGAGTGGGATGGCTAAGTCAATAAGAAGTTGGCCTTTAGAACAATGGCTTATAGCAGAATGTTGGTTATTTAGAAATGAAGCTGGAGAAACAAGTAGGATCAATTATCTTTTTGGAAAGTCCTGGTCTGCCATGGTAAGGAGTATGGACCCAACACCAAAGATAATGGGGAGCCATTAAGGAGTTTTAGTTTCAGTTTGACAAAATCAAATTTTCATCCACTGGTCTCCAGGTGACAGTGAGAATGAAGAGATGATAATGGACTCCAGAGCTTTAAAGTGAAAGTAGAATCAACAGGACTTGGTGAAATGTACAATGTAAAGGAGAAATAAAACCACCTGGCAAGCTTCTTGCTTGCACTACTGGATAAATAGTGGTGTTATTTACTGAAATAAGAATCATTGCAGAATGAGGATTTGGAGGTGCCGGAATAAACTCATGAATTCTATTTTGTCTATATTACAGTTTTATGCACTTGTGAGATGTCCAGGTGGTGGTGGTGGTGGCTTGCCACTGAGTTGGGCCTGACTCATAGAGGCCTTTGTAGAGTTTTCAATGGCTGATTGTTTCAGGATTGTTTTCGGGAGTGGACTGTCACATCCTTTCCCCATTCCTGCAGTGCTGGCGATCTTCAGAAAGTGCAGAGCAGCACTCTGCCAACTAAACTAAACCCCAGCCCATGTCCAAGTTGAGACACCTGAACTAGTGATGTCTTTAGGATTGAGCTCAGGGGAGATATCTAAATGTGAGATATATCGATCGGAAGTCATCAGCATACGGCTGCTAATTGAAGCCATGGAGTGAGGGGGCTTACTTAGAGAGAATGAGGAAGAAAATCACAGTTCCAGCCAAAGTCTAATAGGGACAAAAGAAGACCTGCATGCCAAGCAGGGACATGGCCAGAGATACAAGGGAGAATACGATGCCATAGAAGCCAAGAGAAAGAGGGAGTTGAGTCAGGAGTAGAGTCAAATGCTCCCTTCAGAATTTACCCATAGGAACTTATTAAAGATGATCGTAAAAATTCGCTTACCAGACTACTTTAATAGTATCTGTAATGGGAAAATATTGGGGGCATGGAGAGAGAGAGAAACCCAAGAAATGATAGTTGTTACATAAATATTGGTACATCCGTACAATAGAATGTTGTGCGGTCTTTAAATCACACTTCTGAAGCATGACTTGGGAAATGTTAAGTATAAAAGGTATCTTTAAATCTCCTTGTTCATGAGCTTCCACACACACCCAGGGGCTTGCATAAGGACTCACACCAGAGAGGGCACAAGAAAAGGCAGTAAGCCAAAAGGTATCTCTAAATTTAAAAATTATGATCTCCTTTATGCTTTTAAAAGAATGCTTAGTTATACAAATATATTCACAGAATAATTAGACAATAAAGATACATATGAAAATGTGAACATTAGAAGTTGGAGATGGTTTAAAAAGAGGCAAGACAGGGTAGTGGAATTGTTAGATGGATGATGTGTGTTCTGTTTATTATATTTCAGTTTTCATGCTAGCATAGTCCTTTTATAATAAGAAAAAGTTATGGATTTTTAAGAAACTTGTGCATAACACATAATATGCAGAGATTAAATATTACACTTATGGAAGCTAGGCAGCAACAAGGAAAAATACATCATTAAGTTATAGCAAGTTATACAACTTCATATAGAAATATGCAGAAGAAGAACTTGGTAGAAGAACTGTCAAAGATAAAGCTGGACATTTAAAGATAGATATTATTCAGTAACTATTGTAGTACAGAAAAAGCTAAGCTCATGTATTAGTTTTTGTTGCTGTGACCAATATACTTCATATAAGCAACTTAAGGAAAGAAGGATATATTTTGGCTCATGGTTTCAGAGTTCAGTCCATGGTTTCTTGGCCCTAGACTCTTGGGCAGAACATCATGGTGGCGGGAGCATTTGGCTGAGGCTGCTCTTTGCCTCTCGGTAGAAATATAGAGAAAAGGGAATGCTTTCTCCTTTTCCCCCTTTTATTCCATCCCGGCCCCCAGACTATAGGATGGTGCTACCTACCTTCAGGGTGGATCATCCCCTGTCAGTTAATCCTCTCTGAAAAAGCCCTCACAGACATACCCAGAGGTGTGCTTCACCTATCTCCTTGATTATTCTAAATTCAACCAAGTTGGCTATGAAGTTTAACTGTCACAGCTCAATTCAGATTTGTGCAAAGGTGACTGGGAAAATGAGGAAGAAGGGAGGCAGAGCAAGCCAGCTAGAGCAGAGTTAGAGAAGTAAAAAATTACAAAAAGTGGGTAAGAGGGTTGGTCAATGTTAACGTGATGAGTCCCTCTGTATCTGCTAACTGACATTTATTGAAGTTAGGCTTCTACCCTCCCCCAGAGAGTTGAGATGGAGGCCCTGTCTTTCCTGATGATCACATTCAAAGGAATGTCATTCAGATCCTTCAGAAAGATACTCCTGGGTTGTAGAAGATACAAATTCATTTCAAAGAGGACAGGAAGGATTTGTAATCCTAAGATTTTTTTTTTTTTTTAACAAATGTTCTGAGAGAAGGATATCAAGGGCTTATGGTCAGGTATTGGCTAGAACAAACAAGACATTTTTTTTTTTTGGCAGCCCTGAGCTTTTTCTGGAATTCAAGACATGCTGGGTCATCATGAGGACATGGCCTCAGGCTGTTAAAAGCAATACCAGAGTTTGGTCTAGTCTCTTAGAGCAGGGGGATGGCTGGTGTTTGTGCCAAGAGTTGCAGTTCTCAGAGGTCAAGATGCTTGAAATTAAAAAGTGGGGACATGCTGAGTAGGTCCTCTTCCTGTTCAACTGGGTGAAGTCCCTGTGCTTTAATCCTCACCTGGTGCCCCAGCAGAGTCAACCCAGGATGAAGAGAAATGGTGGGAACACATACAACATTCTCCTTGTTCGTCAGCTTCCACACACACCAGGCGCTTGCACAAGGTCTCACATCAGAGAGGGCACAAGAAAAGGCAGCAAGCCAATGGCAGAAATTCTAGGCTTCTTTAGATATGGGGAGGTGCATTTTTCTGATTTGTCTACCGACAGGGAGCATCTCTTTCTAATTAGAATAAAGTATCCTTGTATGCTAAATCAGTTCTAGCTGTATTAGGTCAAGGAATTTTTGACACTAGAAAACAGATCCAAGATAATTTAGAATCACCTTTGATGGGGCACTACAACAAGACATAACTCAATCACTCTGATTAAAAAATAATTTCAGCACATTATTTTGGGTTTTAGTGGCACATTCCGCTCTTTGAGGACATTGTTATGCAAATGCTATTAACCAAAACATGTATAATATCACATTAATAAGTGTTTACTAACATTAGAGGCGCCTGCAGCTGTAGCCCCGTGGCATTTGATCCCATCAGATCTCAGAAGCTAAGCAGGGTCAGGCCTGGTTAGTACCTGGATGGGAGACCGCCTGGGAACACCAGAAGCTGTAGGCTTGGGAGAAGGACCTGGCAACCCCCTCCCAAAAATCAATCTGCCATTGAAAACTCTATGAACAGCCCCTATGAACAGCAGAGAAGCACTGACAATAGTGTTTCCCCTGTTGTACACAGGGTCGCTATGAGTCGGATACCGACTCGATGGCACCTAACAACAACAACAACAACATTAGAGGCCTTATAAACCCAACCCCACCCTCCTTTCATCCTCCTACTCACCCCTGCAACCCTCTCTCCGCAGATTTCACTTATTAATTTAGAAGAAAATTGTGATGCAGAGGGAAGCAACATTGTTACTTGACTTTCTTTGTGTCACTTCCTTACCAGAACAAAGGATTTAATTAACACCTGAGTTCTGTCCTATAGATAATGGTAGAACTGCACATGCTTCCAAAGTAAAAATTTGCATATAGAAGCATTAAATGTAATCAAGAAAAGTGTAAAGCAAAGACTCCTTTACTCCAACTTCAAAAACAAAATCAGACTATCTAATACCCATGAGATTTTGAATACTCCAGTCCAACTAGAATGACTAGGGGGGAAAAAAAGATCAAGAAATGTGCTTGGATCCTTTTATACTGGAAAGGAGCAAAAATGAGAGAGACAGGAACAGAGATGAACTTTCAACCATGCAAGGCACATCCCTCTGGGAAAGGCATGTCCTGCCAAAGCTTAGCGACGAACAGTCTTCTGCTTCCCCCACATCTAGGCTGAAACAATGCACAATGCCTCTCAATTTTTCAGCCTGGCCTTGGTCTGAAAATGCCCCAGTGGAACTGATTAGAACTGGGGTGGGGGATGGGATGGACAGGGGTGTTGAGCATGGGGCTGGCTGCCTTGGCCTCTTCATACATATTGCAGTGGGTCTCAAGCTTCAGTATTAAAAATGCAGTCTTTGGAGTCCTCCCCTTAAGATTCCAGTCCAGGAGATCTAGAATGCAACTGAATGATTTATATTTTATTTCTTATTTTTTTAAATTGCCACACAGTAATTGTATATATTTATGGGATACAATGTGTGCTGATGCATTGCATCAGGATCAAGTTAGGTCAATTAGCATATCCATAACCCCAAACATTTATCAATTCTTTGTGGTGAAAACATAAAAAATCCTCTGTTTTAGCTATTTTGAAACATATTCTCATTATCTATAGTCACCCACGGTGCGGTAGCACACCAGAACTTATTCCTTCTACCTAACTGTAACCCGCCCATACCCATCTCCCCTCCTCTCCTCAGTCTCTGGAAATAAGTATTTTACTCTTTACTTCTGAGAGATCAACCTCTATAGATTTAGATGTGTATGAATTCATGTGGTATTTGCCTTTCTGTGTTTACTTATTTCAGTTGAATCTGTAATTTAAATAGCACCACAGGTGCTATCTTTATCAAAACTTTTTATAGTTAGTGAGAAATTGGAACAAAGAAAGTCATACATCTATGGAAAAGCAAAGGAATTTCAACTTCTAATTTTTTCATTTGTGGTAAGGTATAATAACATTTACAGGAAAATGCATAAGGTCTCTAATGTTAAATGCACAGTTCAATGAAATTTTACTATGTAGACACCTAGATAACAACCACAGTTATGGACTGTGTCTCCCCGCCCAAACTCATATGTTGAAGCATATTTTTATTCGATGCTCTGTTGTAATAACATTAGGAGGTAATGCTTTGGGGAGTAAGCAGGACTAGGTGAGTTCATGAGGGTAGAGCCCCCATGGATGGGATTGGTGCCTTTGCAAGAATCAAGAGGGAGCTTGTTTCCCCTTTCAGCTCTCTGCCATGAGAGGTGGTCACTCTGTATCCTGGAAGGGGGCCCCAACCAGAACCCATGCTGGCATCTTGATTTGGACCTCCAGCCCCCTAAACCATGAAAACTATATTTCTATTGTTTGTAAGCCACCCTGTGTCTGATTTTTTTATCTGTTTTTGTTTGCTTATTTCTTGGTTTGGTGCTCAGGACCTTGAGCATGCTTGGCAAGTGCTCTACCACTGAGCAACACCCACCCCCATCCCTATGATATTTTTGTGATGGCAACTGATATCATAGATTTGACTGTTTTAGAACTTTATATAAACAGAATAATATGAACTTTTATGTCTGACTTCTTTTATTCAACATTATGTTTATTCAACATTATGTTTATTCAACAACGTGAGACTCATTCACTGATGTTATTGAATCTGCTGTTGTTGTTGTTGTTAGGTGCCATAGAGTTGTGTCTGACTCACAGCAACCCTCATAAGGTTTTCAATGGCTGATTGGGGATTGCTTCAGGAATGGATTGCCACATCTTTCTCTCATTTTTGTGGTTCTGGGGATCGAACTCAGGTCCTCAGAGAGTGCAGAGTGGCACTCTACCAACTGAGCTAAACCCCAATGTGTTATTGAATCTAGATGTAGTTTGTGGTTATTGTTTTTTGTTTTTTGTTTTTAATGACACAGGCCATACTGTCACTACACAGCCCAAACTGGTCTTGAACACAATATGCATGTAGCCCATGCTTGCCTCAAACTTTTTATTCTTCTGTCTTAGCCTTCCCGAGTTTTGGACTTACAAACCAGCACCATCATGCCCAGCTTTTCTTTTTGATTTCTGTGTAATATTTCATTACATAAAAACACCATGATTTAGTTTCCCCTTTCATTGAAAGACATCAATCACTTCAAGATTATTGGGTATTTGCATATGAGTTTTAGATTAAGCCTGTCCATTTCTGGAAAAAAAGCAATTAAATTTTTTATAAGAATTATATTGAATCTGTAAATTAATTGGGGGAGTATCATCATATTAACATTATAAAATCTTCCAATGTATGAACACTGGATCCCTTTCCATGTTTTAAAGATTTTCTTTACATTTTCAAAAACAATATTTTATAGTATTCAGTGTGCAAAGCTTGCAGTTCTTTAGTTAACTTTATTCTTAAGTATTTTAATCCTTTTGTTTCTTAATTTTCAGATTGTTCATTGCACCTAGTGTGCAGAAATACAATTGACTTTTGAATATTGAAGCTTTGATTATTTATTAGCTCAAATTGTGCGTGTGTGTGTGTGTGTGTGTGTGTGTGTGTGTGTGTGTGTCATTTAGGGTTTTTCTATGTTCAAGGTCATGGCACCTGCAAATATAAATTTTATTTCCTCCTTTCCAATCTTGGTTCCTTTTATTTGTTTTTGTACCTAGCTTCTATGTATAGAATATCCAGCACAACATTTAATAGGAGTGATGATGACAGCAAACATTTTTGCTTTGTTCCTGATCTTAGGGGAAAGCGTTCAACTTTTCACCATCAAGTATGATGTTTTTTCAGACTGAGGAAATTCCCTTATATCACATTTTGTTGAGTGTTTTTAATCGTGAAAGAGGGTTAGATTTTGTCAAATTGTTTTCTTTGTCTATTAAGATTATCCTGTGGTTTCATTTTACTGTATGTGTGTTACCAGGCAGCAAGGTGCCTTTTCATGTCTTGTTAATAGAATTTATAAAGGGACCCAGAAAAGGAACTTTGAGGATATATATTTAAAAAGAAAGATGCCCTGAGTGCCAGGGCAAGTAGGCTTGGGATTTAGGCTGGAGTAGGGAAGAAAGGAGATGGAAAGACACAGGAAGAGGAGAAGTTACACTTTCTGAAATAGAAGTCAGAAAGGGGCAGGTCCAGCCTTGCAGATGGGTGGAACAGCTGAATTTATCCTTTTGAGTTAGAGGTCAGAGGCTACCAGCAATGAGGCTGCAGGTGGCTCCTAATATGTGTAGAACTGTGGACAACTGCAGACTTCTGAGAGTTACTCTGGACATTGCTGAGAACTGCAGACATTGTTAAGAGTTGTGAACACTACAAACTGTGGACATTGTGGATTTCTGAACACTGCTAAGAACTAAAGCCATTGCTAAGAATTGCAGGCAACTAGACATTGCACAGACTGGGGTTTATCTCAGTTGGTGGAGCACTGCTCCACACTTCAGAGGACCCAGGTTCAAACCTCAACACTGCAAAAATGGGAGGACGTGGCAGTCCACTCCCAAAAAACATTTCAAAACAGTCAGCCATTGAAAATCCTATGAGAGTCGCTGTGAGTCAGACCCAATTTGATAGCATCTAACAACACAACAACAATAAAGACATTGCATACTCTTAAGACAACTGAGCACCACTATGGTCTCTGCATCAAGGGGTCAGACTTCTGGAATTTTTAAGTCTATATCATATTGAGGGGGACTAGGGGTTAGCTCAGTTGGTAGGGGTGCTGCTCTGCACTCTCTAACGCCTGGGTTCAATCCCCAGCACCACAAAAATAGGAGAAGGACCTGGCAACCTACTCCTGAAACAATCCTCAAACAATTAGCCACTGAAAACCCTATGAGTAGCAGAGAGCACTGATGTAGTGCCAGGCATGGCACAGTATCAAGGAGTGTTTTGTTCTCTTGTACATAGGGTCACAATGAGTTGGATCCAGCTCAACAGTATCTAACAACACCATTTTATTAAAGGGACAGATATTCTTCATCTCCTTTTGGTCTTGTCTTCAAGTGTGTCGTATTTCTGTTACCCTTTGGCTTAGACTGTCCTCCTTGGGCTGTAGAACAGGTTTTTCTCTTTATTGCAGGAGAGGTCCTACCTTAAATGAGAATTCCTTTCCTGGCCAGACATGAAGGCATCTGTGGTCTGTCAGTTGTCTTCATATATGAAGTGAGCTACATATTTACCGACCAGATCATTTGTAAAGGTGCTACAGGTTACAGACTTGGTCATTTGTAAGAAGTGTATTATATACCAGCACGCCAACTATTTTGTAAAGAATATTATCTGCCAAGGAAGTATTAACATTTTGTCTCAGAGGAAGCTCATATTGATATTCATGTCTCAAAATGTGCCTGGGTGAAGGGCGCAGTGGCGCATGCCTGTAATCCCAGTGGCTCGGGAGGCGGAGGCAGGAGGATCGCAAGTTCAAGACCAGAGGTAGTCTGCATACCTTAGCCAGACCCTGTCTCAAAAAGTAAAAAAAAAAAAAAAAAAAGTGCCTGGGAAGCAGATGGCTGCAGAGAGTCCTATTATTTCCTTTCTCCCTACATAGCCCATATCATGAGCACAGTGTGTCATATTTTTTAACTTTCATAGGTTGAACTAACCTGCATTTGTGGGATAAATCTCACTTGGTTATAGTATATAAACTTTTTCATATGATTCAGAATTTGGGTTTTCCAGTATTTGTTGAGTATTTTTGCACCTATATTCATCATTTTATTTTCTTACAATGTCTTTGTCAAGCTTTATTAGCAGAGTAAAACTGTCCTCATAGGATAATTTAAGAAGTATTCTTTATTTTTTTGGCAGAGTTTGAGGGCTAGTATTAATTCTTCATTAAGTTTAGGGCAGGATTCATCAGTAAAGTGATCTATACCTGGACTTTTTTTTTTTTTTTTTTTTTTTTTTTTTTTTTTTTTTTTTGCAAATAGTGTTTGATTACTAATTCTGTCTTTTTACTTATTATAAGTCTTTTTAGATTTTTATGTTTTGAGTCAGTTTTGTTAGTTGGTGTATTTTTAGGAATTGTTCTATTTCCTGTTGGTATGTTGGCATACAATTGTTTGTAGTATTCGCTTAAAATTCTTTTCATTTCTGTAAGACCAATAGTAACATCTTCTCTTTTACTCCTGATTTTAGTAATTTGAGTTTTCTCTTTTTATCTAGGTCTGTCTAAAGCCTTGCCATGTTTTGTTGATTTTTTCAAAGAACCAGCTTTTGATTTCATTGATCTCTATTATTTTCTAGTTTCTACTTATTTCATTCTAATCTTTATTATTTATTTCCATCCTCATGCTTTGGATTTAATTTGCACTTTTTCTAATTTCATAAGGTGGAAAGAAGGGTTTTTGATTTGAGATCTTTCTTCTTAATGTAGGTATTTATAGATTTATTATTTTTTACCACAGTGTACTATTTTTGCTGCATCCCATAAGGAATAGTCTTGTTTTCATTCACCTCAAAGTGTTTTTAAATTTCTTTTCAATGCCATGAGTGATGGCACACACCTGAGATCCCAGCAACTTGGGAGGCTGAGGTAGGAGGATCATGAGTTCAAGGACAAAGGTAGCTTGAGTAACTTAGCAAAACCCTGACTTAAAATTTAAAAAAAATTAAAAGTGGGCTAGAGGTGCAGCCCAGTCATAGAGCACTTGCAAAGTTGTATAAGCACCTGGGTTCAACCCCAAGTACTACTAAATAAATAAATAAATAAATAAATAAATAAATTTCTGTTTAGATTTCCTTTTTTCATTCCTTGTTTATTTAGGAGTATGCTGTTTACTGCTCACATATTTGTGAAATTTCCAAATTTCTATGTGTTATGATTTCTAATTTCATTCCATTGTTATCAGAGAATATACATTGTATAATTTTAATATTTTAAATTTTACCAACATATGTTTGCCTGAAATATGGTTTGTCATGGAATGTTTCATGTATACTGCAGAAGAGTATATATTGTCTAGTTGGGTGGAGCTAGCTAATAAACAATTTTGTTCAAGTTTTCTATGTCCTTGCTGATTTTCACCTATGTGTTTTACCCATTATTGAATATGAAGTATTTATATCCAATAATTACAAGTGACTTGTCTATTTCTTCATTCAGTTCTTTCACAGGGCTCATTTTTGGATAAATATGTGTGTATAATTGTTATATCTCCTGATTATATTTCTTTTATCATTAAAAAAGGCATTTATCTTTATTAGCATTTTTTCTTTTAAAGTCTATTTTAATATCTTAGCCATTCTAATTCTTTTGTTGCTATTCATGTGGTATCTTTTTCCTTGCTCACGTTTTATTTCAATTTTGTGTCTTTTTCTTATTGATTTGTAGAAGCTCTTATACATTCTCAGGGCTGGGGTTTAGCTCAGTTGGTAGAGTGCTGCTCTGCACTCTTTGAGGCCCTTGCACTAGAAAAACAGGAGAAGGACATGGCAATCCATTCCCAAAGTAAACCCAAAAAACAATCGGCCATTGAAAAACCTATGAGGGTTGCTGTGAGTCGGACCTGACTCGACAGCTCCTAACAACAACAAACTTGTGTGTTCTGGATACAAGTCCTTGTGCAACCTTTTTTTGTTTTTGTTTTTGTTTTTGTTTTTGCTTTTGCAGTACTGGGTGTTGAATCCCAGGCCTTCCACTTGCATGCTTTGTAAGTGCTGTACCACTAAGCTGCACCCCAAGCCCATTTATTTTTTTTAGTTTTTGAGACAGCATCTCACTAAATTACACAGACTGCCTCTGGTCTCAAGCTTGCAATCCTCCTTCCTCTACCTCCGGAATTGTTGGGATTACAGGCGTGTGCCACTGCGACAGGCTGCTTATGCAACATATTATTACAAATATTTTTTCTAGTTTGTCAGTTCTCTTTTCACTCTTTTTTTTTTTTTTTTTTTTCCTTGCAGTGCTGGGGATCAAACTCAGGGCCTTATACATGCTAGGTAAGCACTCAACCACTGAACTTTATCTCCAGCCCTCTTTTCACTATTAATAGTATTAATGAGTACTAAATGAGGTTTTGTTTTTTAATATTGCATTATTTATGGCAATGGCCTATTAATACATTAGGTACTGCCAACATGTTCTCCAAAGTGGTTATGCTAACCCTCAAATCAGCAATATTTCAGGATTCTATTGTTTATATCCTCCCCTATTAGACTTTAAATTTTTTGACATGCTGATAGATATCAAATGTTCTTTTACTGTGGTTTGTATATTTTCCTAATAATATTGAGATTAAGAATATGTTCATATGTTATTGGCCATTTGAGTTTATGTTTGTATTTATTGACTAGCAGTTTCCTTTTTTTTTTTCTTTCTTTCTGGAACTCACTATGTAGCCCAGGCTGGTCTTGAATTCACATCAAGCCTCCTGTATCAGCTTCCCAAGTGCCAGGATTACAGGTGTATACCACCATGCCTGGCTCTGCTGTCAATTTTTTCTATATAAGGGCACAAATACATATGTGTTTACATATATGAAATATGTTTTACATATCATATATCTTAAAAATATTAAACAATAAATCTGGAAGACTTGTTTAAAAGACATTTATAGTGAACTATTAAGATTAAATGGCAAAACCTCAAAATTTGTCAAACTTATGAAGAAAGTCTAAAAGAAATGTGATGAAAGTGAAGTAAGAATAAAGTTTCCAGTGTAGGAGGTAGGGAGACATTAAGCATTGCTAGAATTTTAGAGGAAATGAAGAAGACCCAGAGAGTGTGAGCCAGATGGTCAAATGAGAGTGATCTAAAGTGACTCCCTGGGAAGACTTTGATCTTCCTTTTCCAAGGGCCTTCAGAGAGAATGCCCTTGGACCGTAGGTCAATGGACCACACCAATAAATCTTCAACCCTTGCAGCTTACTAACATTACCTGAGGAACTTTTAGAATAAGGACCTAGGCTCCACCTCAGGCTAATTAAGACAACATCCCTGGAAGTGGTTCTGGGAACTATACTTTTAAAAAAGTTTTGTAGATGATTTTTGCAAGCAGATAAGGTTGGCATTCCACAAAGTCAATGCCAATACATAAAACATTAAACTACACTGTATAGGAAAATAAGATTTTATTTTTTGGCATGCATTATTACCAATATTTTAAAATTTCAAAACCAGGATTTGAACTCAGATTTGAAGGATGAGCCATATTTCAGTAGGTGGAAAAGTTGGAGTGACAGGGAGATTGCAGGTTTAAGGGACAGGAGGAGCAACGTCTTAACAATGAAAGAGTGCATATAATTCGTATCTCATTTTTCTCTTGGATCTACCACCTGGCGCTCCAGTCTGATTTCCAGCATGTATCCAATACCACCCTCCTGCAGCCTAGCCCCTGACTGCCACTCTGACCCCCACCCTGCTGCTACAGCTCCCAGATTTCCACACAACATTGGACATTTTGTTACAATTGTGAAATTTGTTAGTCTTAATCTGCATAACTGTCTCTGAATTTTTATGTTTTTGAGTTGTTTTATATTAAAAAGTTAATATGTGCTCATATATCAAATTCAAATAATTCTGAAGCATATAAAATAGAAAGCAAAAGTCCCCTAGCCCTTCAGTCCAATGCTCAGAGGCAACCACTGTTCATAGTTTGGGGAAGAATCATCAGTTTATCCATCTCTCTGTCTCGGTCTCTCTATGGTTGTTTCTCTCTGTATGTTGTTATTAGACATAGTTGAGACAAGTCCCACTCATAGCAACCCTATGTACAACAGAAGGAAACACTCTGCTATTCTGTGCCAGGCACATGATCTTACTTATGTTTAAGCCATTGTTGCAGACACTTTGTCAATCCATGTAGTTGAGGTTTTTCATTTTGTTGTTGTTGTTGTTGTTGACCTGCCACTCTCCCAGACATGATGTCTTTCCCCAGGGATTGGTCCCTCCTGGCTACATGTCCAAAATATGTAAGAGGCAATCTAGCCATCCTTGCTTCCAAGGAGCACTCTGGTTGCACTTCTAGGACAGATCTGTTGGTTCTTTTGGCAGTCCATGCTATATACAATATTCAACTCCAGCACCATAATTCAAAGCATCAATTCTTCTTTTGTCTCCCTTATTCAATGTCTAGCTTTCACAACCATATGATGTAACTAAAAATACCATGGCATGAGACAGGAGCACCTTCATCTTCAATGTGACGTCTTTACTTTCCAACACTTTAAAGAGGTCTTTTGCAACAGCTTTTCCCAATGCAATGCATCTTTTGATTTCTTGACTGCTGCTTCCACAGGTGTTGATTGTAGAACAAAGTAAAGCAAATTCTTGGACAACCTCAATCTTTTCTCCATGTATCATGAAGCTGCTTACTGACCCAGTTGTAATAATTTTTGTTTTGTTGGTGTTGAAGCACAATCCATACTGAAGGCTGTGTTCTTTGATCTTCATCAGTAAGTGTTTTAAATCCTCTTCACTTTCAGCAGAGTCATGTCATCTGCATAACACAGGTTAATGCATCTTCCTCCAATCATGATGCCACATTCTCTTCATAACATCCAGTTTCTCGGATTAATTGCTCAGCATATGGATTGAAGAGGTATAGTGAAAGGATACAGGCCTGATGCACTCCTTTCCTGAATTTAAACCAAGCAGTGTTTCCTTGTTATTCTTGTACAATTGCTTCCTGATCCATGTGCAAATTCCTCATGAGCATAATTAAGTGCTCTGGTATTCCTATTCTTCACAATGTTATCCATAATTTGTTATTATCCACATGGTTAAATGCCTTTGCATAGCCAATAAAACATAGACATCTTTCTGGTATTCTCTGCTTTTGGCCAATATCCATCTGACATCAGCAATGATATCCCTGGTTCCATGCCCTCTTCTAAATCCAGCTTGATTTTCTGGCAATTCCCTGGGTATACACTGCTTCAGCTGCTTTTGAAAGATCTTTATCAAAGTTTTGCTTGCATGTAATATTAATGATATCCAATTGAACCCTGTTTCTTAGGAATAGGCACAAATATGATCTCTTCCAGTCAATTGGCCAGGTAACTCTTTTCCAAATCTCTTAGCATAAACAAGTGAGTACCTCCAGCACTGAATCTGTTTGTTGAAACATCTCTATTGGAATTCCATTAATTTCTGGAGCCTTGTATTTTGCCAGTTCCTTCAAGGCAGCTTCCAATTCATCCTTCAATACCATTGGTTCCTGATCTTGAAATGGTTGATCATCCACCAATTCTTTTTGTTATAATGACTCTGTGTTTTCCTCCCATTTTCTTTTGATATTTCCTGCATCATTTAATATTTTGCCTGTAGAATCCTTCACTATTGCCATTTGAGGCTTGAATTATTTCTTCAATTCCTTAAACTTGAGAAAGACAGAACATGTTCTTCCTCTTTGGTTTTCTATCTCCAGCTCCTTGTATGTGTCATTATAATATTTGATTTTGTTTTCTCAAGCTGCCTTTTGGACTCCTCTGTTTAGTTCCTTAACTTCATCATGTGTTCCTTTTACTCTAGCTGTTGGATGTTCAGGGGCAAGAATCAGAGTCTCTTTTGATATGTAGTTTGGTCTTTTCTTTTTTCCTGTCTTTTTAATAACCTTTTGCTTTCTCATGAATGATGTCTTTGATGTCATGCCACAACTTGTCTGGTCATTGCTCATTAGTGTCTAATGCATTAAACCTGTTCTTGAGTGGCCTCTGAACTCAGATGGGAGATACTCAAGGTCATACCTTGGCTCTTGCACACTTGTTCTAATTTTCTTTAGTTTCAGTTTGAACCTACATATGAGCAGTTGATGGTCTAATCTATAATCAGTACCTGGTCTTGTTCTGACTTTTGATATTGAGCTTTTCCATCATCTCTTTCAGCAAGCGTAGTCAATTTGGTTCTTGTACATTCCATCTGGTGAATTCTATGTGTATAATCACCGTTAATGTTGGTGAAAAAATGTATTTTTAGTGAAAAGGTCATTGGTCCAACTGTAGGGCACTGCCTAGAGAGGCAGTTTGCCCCTGGGCCTATCTAGGCCCCCTTGGAGGTCTGAGGCTTGTTCCCCAGGCAATCACCTTTGCCCTGCATCTGGGAACTCAGGGTCGTTGAGCTCCCAAAGATGGCACTGGCATCCAATCCCTCTCTTCAGACCCCTCAACACCGATTGGCTGTTTCCAAACCACTGAACGGCTCCTGATTGAACCCTTCGGGAATCATCCCTGATTGGCTACTTTTACAAAACCAAATTTGCATACCCCCCTGATTGGCCGAGACATATATGGGGTGACTGCCTCTGATTGGTCCCCGGCTAGCCCCTGGAGAATATATAAGGGCGGTACACAGAATAGTCTGGGTCCATTCCATCGACCGGGACAGACAAAACAATAAAGAGCTGTTGGAGCAGAGCACTTGGAGTCGGCGTCTTCACTGGGAAGAAAGAAGCAAGGAGCCCCATGGGCATAAGCCTCTGAGCCTGCCAAGGCTTCTCAGAGCAGCCGTGGGCATAAGCCTCCTTTCCAGGTGGTGTGGCTCTTGGGTGCTCAGCTTCCCCCTCCCCAGACAACGGGTCTTCAGCGGCTGGTTCCTGCTCACAGCTGGAGCCAGTCCAGCGGCAGGGCAATGCCCCACACCCGACAAATTCTATCATGTGGTTTCCAGCACTGTTTCTGTCACCAAGGCCATATTTCTCAACTACTGAGCCTCTTCCAATTTTTGCATTCCAGTCACCAGTAATTATCAGTACATCCTGATTTCATGTTCTATCTATTTCAGATTGTAGAAAGTGGTAAAAATCTTCCCTATTGTTATTTGTGGACTTAGTGGTAGGTGTGTAAATTTAAATAATAGTCATATTAACTGGCCTTCTTTATGGGCATATGGATATTATTCCACCCCTGACAGCATTGTACCTCAGGACAGATCTTAAGATGTCTTTTTTGATGATGAATGCAACCCCATTTCTCTTAAACCTGTCATTCCCAGAATAGTAAACCATATGATTATCTGATTCAAGATGGTCCATGCCAGTCCATTTTAGCTCATTGATGCCTAGAACATGGATGCTTATCCACTCCATTTCCCTTTTGATGATTTCTAACTTTCCTAGATTCATACTACATACTTTCCACATTCTAATTATTAATGGATGTTCACAGTTGTTCCTCCTCATTTTGAGTCATGCCACATCAACAAATGGAGGTCTGTGGGGCTTTACTCCATTTCTATCATTAATGTAGACTCTACTTTGAGGAGGCAACTCTTCCCCTGTCATCTTTTGAGTGCCTTCCAACCTGTGGGGGGCTCATTTTTCAGCACCATATCTGACAATGTTTCTCTGCTGTAGGAATTTTAACAGTTGTTTTGGGATCGGGTTGCGAGGTCCTACTCCCTTGTCCATCTTACCCTGGAAGCTCAGCTGAAACCTGCCCACCATGGGTGACCCTGCTGCTATCTGCTATACCAGTAGCATAGCTTTCGTTATCACAGCAACATGCAAGCCCCCACAATATGGCAAACTGACAGACATGTGATATATATATATACACATACATATATACATATATATACATATATGTATATACATATATGTATATACATACATACATACATATGTATGTATATATACATACACACATACGTATGTATATACATATATACACATACATATACATACATATATACATACATATACATACATATATACATATATACACATACATATATATACATATATGTATATATATGTATATATATGTATATATATATCAAACATGCATATATAATGTTGTTGTTAGGTGCTGTCAAGTTGGTGTCTGACTCATAGAGACCCTATGTACAGTAGACAAAACACTATTGTCAGTGTTTCTCTGCTATTCATAGGATTTTCAATGGCTGATTGTTTTTTGGGAGTGGGCTGCCAGGTCATTTTCCCAAGCCTACAGCACCTGGTGTTCCTAGGAACTCTCCTATCCAAGTACTAACCAGGCCTGACCCTGCTTAGCTTCTAAGATCTGATGGGATTGGACACCACAGTGCTACGGCTGCAGGTGCACATATAATACACACACATATATTACATTCTTTGTATATACATACATACCAGACCACATATGTGTACCATATATTCATGTTGTGTGCATGTATAAATATATATACACATCATATTGTGTGTATCTATGTTCAGAGTAAACTAAGCAATTATTGGGCTGGGGTTTAGTTCAGTTGGTAGAGTGCCGCTCTGTGCTCTCTGAGGTTCTGGGTTCCATCTCCAGCACCGCAAAAGCGGGAGAAGGATGCGGCAATCCACTCCCAAAGCAATCCCGAAACAGCCATTTTGAAAACCCTATGAGGGTCGCTATGAGTTGGACACAACTCAATGGCACCTAACAACAATAAGCAATTGTTAGTGCATAGACTTATATATACATTTGCAAATTTATGTAATGCCTTTAAATAAAGCATGCATATCTACACTGCACTTATATATTTATTAGTGGGGCTGTGTTTGCTCTCAAATGCGTTTTTTTATTGATAAAGTGAAGTACTCCTTTGCCTAACACATTTGCTGCCTCCCCATCACATACTAAGTTAGGGGCAAGCTCTTTACCTGCTGTACTGAGCCCTTTGTAGTCAGGTCTCTGCTTACCTCCATCTCCAGCCTCCTCTTCCACCAATCTGGCCCCTTTTCAGAGCAGGGAGCAAAGGAAGGGTGCTCCTCTTCAGCACTTTCTTCCAAACTGAAGTCCTTTCATATGTCAACTTAACTATTGTTACAGCAATAATGAAAAGACCTTAGGCAAAGCAGTGTCAAAGTGAGAGTTTGACCCTGCAGAGCAGTAGTCAAAGGTCAGTGCTTGACTTCTGTGCTCCCTCTCTACTGCCCAGGGACAGAGCCCAGGCCCCTGCCAGGCTGAGTCCCTCTGTCAGGAGTTGGCCTTGACACTGCTGCAGTCATACCAAGAGCTTTATCAACTGCTCCTGGTCCTTGTACAAACTCTGCTGTTTCACATCTTTATGCTTTAAAATATTTTCAGTGCTGAAGCTGGAATGCCCTTATCACAGACTCCTGGGCAAACTCTGTCTTTTGAAATTCGGCCATGCAAGGCTGTTTTCTTCTATGTGGAGGTCATGGTGAGATGTTCCCCACCCAAATAATTTAGAAATAGGGTTGCCAAAGAATAAAAGGAGCAAATCACATACACTGTGATTGAGTGTGACTAGTCCTCTGAAGGAGAAAACCAAGCAATTGTGCATAAATATGTGACTGAAGAAGGTAGAAATGCTCCCATTAAAAAAAAAAAATAGGAGAAAGCAATGTTGGATACTCATTTTTTGGGGGGGGGATATTGGGGGTTGAACCCAAGGCCTCGAGTTGCATGCTCTGCAAGTGCTAGACCACTGAGCTGCGCCCCCAGCCCATTTTTTTTTTTTTTTTTACTTTTTTTGAGACAGGGTCTCGCTAAATTACACAGACTGCCTCCAGTCTTGAACTTGAGATCCTCCTGCGCCACTGGGATTATACGCGTGCGCCACCGCGCCTGTCACAATGTTGGATACTCTTAAGAACATCTGTGGACATACTGTAATTTAATAAACAGAAACACAACTAATTGTATATAATTGTATATGGCTAATTTACAGCAAGATCACATACAATTTGGTAAACCCAAGGACAACAGGGCTAGGGGAAGGTAAGGGGAGGGTACACAGGTTGGCAGGTCCACATCATTAACCTTCCACAGTTTTAAATCATCCTGGTATATGAATCATTGTCCTTCATTGGTAAAAATTAATTAGTTTCCTGTAGCTCACTATCACAGACAAGGCTAAATGGGCATTCTTGTCCTTGGGTTCTTATTTATTTATTTATTTATTTTTGTTTATTAGTTTTGAGACAGGGTCTCATTATGTAGCCCCACCCTGGCTGTCCTGGAACTTGTGGCAATCCTCCTGCCTCTACCTCCTGAGTGCTGGGGTTATAGCTGTGCACCACCACTCCCAGCCTTGTCCCTGTGTCCTTATGCTTATGAGCTCATTTTCTAAATAAGTGTTTAGGAGTGAGAGTACTGATTCATAAGGTGAGAGCCAACTGCAGCCAAAGCACCCTGGCATCCAATCACACTTGATCTCAGAGGCTAAGCAGGGTAGGGCCTGGTTAGACCTTGGATGGGAGACTGCCTGAGAATACCAGGTGCTGCAGGCTAGGGAGAAGGACCTGGCAACTCACTTCCAAAACAATCCACCACTGAAAACCCTATGAATAGCAGAGAAGCACTGACATAGTGCCAGGCATGGCACAGTGTCAAGGAGTGTTTCATTCTATTGTATATAGAGTCTCTATGAGTTGGACCAGACTCAATGGCACCTAACAACAGCAACAATAAGGTGAGAACCCACTCAAATTTTCTAGATAAGGACAAACTGTTCTTCAGCAACCTTGTGACAATTCATGCTGCCATCCCCAAAGTACTAATGTTCCAGTTATTGTGCATTCTTAGCAACACTTGATAATGTCAGACTTAAATGTTTAACAGATACAAAGGAAGTGCTACCTAATTATTGTTCTACTTTATATTTTTCTGATTAGTACTGAGATTTCACACTTTTCTTATGCTTATTAGCCATTTGAATTTCCTCTTCATATCCTTTGCCCAATTTTCTAGTAGGTTCTTTGGATTCTGTGTATTGTTTTGCAGGCTCTCTCTTTCTCTCTCTCTGAGTGTGTATGTGTATGTCCGTGTGTGTGTGTGTGTGTGTGTGTGTGTGTGTGTGTGTGTGTGTTTGGGGGATATATTCTGGTTCATGGCTCTTTTTACTTAAAAAAAGAGAGCTTTTCTGCTTCTCAGTTTCCTCATCCATAAAAGTAAGATAATATTATCAAACAAGTTAATATATGTATGTTGTTGGTAGGTGCCATTGAATCAGGTCTAACTCATAGAGACCCTGTGTACAAGAGAACAAAATAACTACTCAACATTGTGCCATGCTTGGCACTGTGTTAGTGCTTCTTTGCTCTTCATACAGTTTTTGATAGCTAATTGTTTTGAGAATGGCTGACGGGTCCTTCTCTTAAGCCTACCGCACCTGGCATTCCCAGGCGGTCTCCCATCCAAGGACTAACCAGGCCTGACCCTGCTTAGACAGGGTTGTATGACTGTATATTTAAAATAGTGCCTGGAACTGGGAATGGAGCTCAGTGATAAAGCGCTTGCCCAGCATGGGTAAGGCCCTGAGTTTAATCCACAGCATCACCACAAAAACAAAACAAAACAAAAATCCCAAGCTGGGTGCCATGATGCATATCTGTATCCCCAGTGACAGCTGAGGAAGCAAGATCACAAGTTTGAGGCCAGAGGCATCC
The DNA here is from genome assembly GCA_007922755.1 of Pedetes capensis. NCBI lineage: Eukaryota > Metazoa > Chordata > Mammalia > Rodentia > Pedetidae > Pedetes > Pedetes capensis. Next base: position 204,708 of record VMDO01001072.1, read on the forward strand.
TGTACAACTTACTGAGACCCTGACTCAAAATAAAAAATAGAAAAGGGGCTAAGGTGCAGCTTGGAGATAGAGCACTTACCTAACATGTGTGGGGCTATGTCACTAAAAAGAAGAAAATAAAACCAAAAAACAAAAAAACAAAAACCCACCAAACCAGAAGTAATTCCCCTCCCCAAAAAACCAGTGTCAGTGCTTAGCATGTAGGAAGCACTATAAGATTGTAATGGTATTTTAATTTATTGTTGTTTTTTTCTCATTTTCTTTTTTATGGTTACTTTCTTCAAATGCTGACATTTTACAAACATGACAGAATTATACTTTTTGATTATCACGAAGCTTACTAGGCCCCATCAAATGAATGAATGTTTTACCAAAGACCATGTCTATTCAGTGAACTGAGTTGATTTCCTGTTCTGTGAAATAAAACCTTACACATCACATTAGCTGAGTATTGTAGTCATCTTGCAATGGCACTCTTAGTGATCAAAATCACTTCCAGGCCCACTGTGGTCAATAACTCCTTTTTGCTCTATTGAAGACATTGTCATACTTGTTGGGAAAGTTTCATGACTACAAAAGGACTAGCAGCCACCATTCAATGAAACTGCTAGGAAATACAGAGCAGCCTTGTCCAAACTCATAAAGATCAAGATGGGCTATAAGCCACAGAAATTCACAGAACAATTTGGATAGCTAAAGCAAAGGCTGGGAAAGTTCCAAAGCTACTTCCTGGAGAAAAGTCCTGCTTGGCCTCCATACCTCTTGGGACTCCCTTCCCCATGGAGTCTCCTACCCAGCCAAGAATGTTGATTAAGCATTCAGCTCTCAAGGTTAGTTTGTACCTTGCCATATTCTTGGGATTTGCAATGAAAAATGTTTGCACTCTAAACCTCTGTCACAGAATATTTGTAGCATTTTCTGCCACTCAACTTAGAAATCTAGCCTAAAGAAGTGATACCCAGGGAAGATTATAGTTTTCCAAAACATTTTTGGACATGAACTGCTTTAAGACAAAATTATTCAGAAGTTATTCTAGTAGAAATGAGAAGGAGACATTGGGAAGGGAACTCCGGTCCCAAGAAGGAATGGGTATACTTATATCTTTCCAAAAGTGAGAACCATGTAACAGAATACAGGTACATTATTTCTCTGGCCAAGAAGCTCAGCTCCCAGTTTAAATTTCTTTTCTTTTCTTTCTTCTTCTTCTTCTTCTTTTTTTTTTTTCCCCCAATACTGGGGGTTGAACTGGGCCTTGTGCTTGCATGCTGTGCAAGTGCTGTACCACTGAGCTGCACCCTCAGCCCCTTTTTTTTTTTTTTTTTTTACTTTGTGAGACTGGTCTCGAACTTGCGATCCTCCTGCTTCTGCCTCCTGAGTTGCTAGGATTATAGGTGTGCGCCACCACGCCTGACTCCCCACCTGAAATTTCAATCACAGTTTCCGTGCTAATGTTCATTATTTGTGTGCATGCATTTTCTCCCTTGGTCCTGATTTTCTAGTTCTGTTTTCCTAACTCAGTAGTTATGTCTCAAATATTATTTCCAGTCCTGATCATTCCTCAGAGATTCAGAACCACCTACCAACCAACTGCCTTTTCAGCATCTCACTTTTGTTGTTCAAAAGCATTTCAAATTCAAAATGTCTAAAACTGAATTTAAAAAAACAAGCAAAACTCAGCTCCCCCCGCCCACAAACACTTTTCCCAGGTCTGAAGATTGTTAACACCATCTATCCAATAGGCCAAATTGGAAATTTTTTTTCTAGTACTTGGGAGTTGAACCCAGAACCTACACATACTTTGCTGCACCCCAGCCCATTTTTTATTTTTATTTTTTATTTTGAGTCAAGTTCTTGCTAAGTTACACAGGCTGCCACTGGCCTCAAACTCATGATCCTCCTACCATTGCCTCCTGAGTTGCTAGGATTATGGGCATGCACTAGGACATCCTTAGTCATCCTTGATTCTTTTCATTTTCCTCACCATCTGCATCTGTCCAGATGTGGTAGGTGATGCTGCAGGAACAAATACCCCCTCACTCATAATGACTTAACACAACAGCCACTATTTACTGTTGAGCTAGAACTGCGTGCTCTGCTCTACTTTGCCAAACCAATTCTAGGGTTCAGGATGATAGAGTAGCAACAATCTCCAACATCATTGGTCATCAAGAGAGAGAGAAAGAGCTCTAAAGTGTTTCATCTTGGCAATTTGATGCTCAACCTGAAAACAACAAATATCACTTCTGGCTAATGCTGCTCATTTTGCTCCATCCCCAATGCCTGGATGCCAGGAAGTGCTCCGAAGAAAAATTAATAAACAGCATTAAGAGGGCTACACTATCTTAGCATGGACTCTCTAGAAACAGTGAGGTGAATGAGGATACATGTGGAATGATTTGCTAGGCAGTATCATCAGGAAAAAACAATGAGGGGCCAAGGAAGAGACAAGGAAGAAGAAGAAGCCAAAGAGGTATTCAATATTAAAGTCTCATAGAGATAATTTAGGCTCAACTCCACGGAGGAATTCTGGAGAAGGTCTAACCTCAGAGCACTCTGGATCAAGGACAAAGAAGCTGGAATGTTTATACTTCGGTACCAGGAGTCACTTACTAGGGCTCTCCCGGGAGATGCAAATCTCAACCAGTTTTTGGCTCTCCTTGTAAATCTTGGCTGTTGGAAGTGAAGACAGGGCCATGAAAATGGGAAAGGGATTTGAAAGCATAAATGTGGAGCATTCTGTATGTTACCCAATCCCCCCAATCGAATAAATCACATCACCCCACTAGATCTATCTCCCAAACATTTCCTAAATGGTTCAGTTTCTCTCTGTCCCCTAGTTGCCCCCTCCTGAAGGTACCCCTTGAGCCCATTGTCCTTGATCTTCAGTTGTTAGAACCAAGATACTGATATATACTCTTGATATCACTAATCTAGTCTTCACACTATAGACAGATTGTTCTGATTCAGGTTGCCTTTCCCCGGTAGCTCAAATTTGTCATGCATGCTTCCTACTTAGGATAAAACTTCCATTTTGCAAATGAGAAAACTGAGGCATGGAAACCTAAGATTAAGTAATTTGCCAACAGTCATTCAGTTATTAACTGGCAGAGCTGGAAAATCAGTCTCATATATATTAACTCCAAAGTCTTTCCCATTATACTTAAATGTTTCTGGATAGTGATTAATCTACTCGCCTTGTCTTACTACCCAATTCAATAAGCTTCAAACTCAAATTTATTTAAGGCCAAATGTATCATCTTCTTTACCTCCCTAACTGAATGTCCCTGCTCCTGAGTTCCCAATATCAATAATGGCCTTGCCACCTTTGATGTCAGCTTTGACTATTCCTTCTCTCTCCTCTCTCTATTCAAGTTGTTTGCATAGTCTTTGTACTTTGGATCCCTAAATGCCCATCACTGCAGGTGGGGCTAGCTTTGTGTGTTCTGAGCTTTGGTATAGGGAGTCCCTAGCAAGTACCCATATGTGGGAGGTCCAGCAGCCAAGCCCAGAGGGATCATTAGAAGTGGATAACATTCCAACAATACGCTGTGCCAAGAAATGAGATCAGAATCCAGGGAATTAAGCCAAAGTTCCCTGGTCACTTTGCCAAACTGGAAGTTCTTGGACACAGTTACAAAGCAAGGGAAGAAGACTGACTGATGATAGAAAGGAAACAAGCAATAATGGGTAAAGCAGTGTCCTGGGGGAGGCTTGTGTCTCCTGGGGAGACAGTTAACTCTGATGGTGGGGATTTGGGGCAAAGGGAGGTACATGCTTGGCAGATAGTAGGCATTCAAAATAGAATTGAAAGATCTTAGTGAAAATATCTGTTTCCTGTTCCCCAAAAGCAACTATTAGGACCTAATTAAGATTTTTTTTTAAAGAAACCTGGCATGAATCTTCATATATCTGAGTAATATACTTATCCTGGTTTTTTTTTTTTTTTTTTTTTTTTTTTTTTTTACGTTTTTTGAGACACAGTCTCAATAAGTTATACAGACTGCCTCTGATCTTGAACGTGGGATCCTCCTGCCTCTGACTCCTGAGCTACTGGGGTTACAGGTATACGCCACCATGCCCAGCTTATCCTATTATTTCTTGATTTATTCATTTGAAGCTGTTAAGTTCCTATTAAGATGATAATTTAGTCTGTTATATTACTATTTTCCACTTCTCATCTTCTCCCCTAATATAAAAAAAAAAATCCCAGATAAATCAGTAGTCACTGTATTTTTTGTTGTTGTTAGGTGCTGTTGAGTCCGGTCTGACTCATAGCTACCCTCAGAGTTTTCAGTGGGTGATTGTTTCGGGATTGTTTCGGAGAGTGGAACCGTATTATTATGACTGTGTAAATAGAGCTTAGTGATGTAAATAGGGCCTATTGATTTTATATTGTATCTTGTATAAATTAATTTTTCTGGAACTACAATTTTAAAAATGCTATGTTCTGTGTACCCATCTGTGATGTTTTTCCCAAGCAATCTACTGCTCTGTCAAATACTTTCACAAGGTTTTCACCTTCCTTATGGTACTCAAGCAGAGGTAATCTTTTGTTTTCAGTTCTTTTTTGGAGACTCCTTCCCATAGTGCGCTTCCATAGGACTGCAGCCAAGCAGGATGTTGCAAAGCCCTAGTGCATAGCTGTAATCCCGAGAACTCCCTTCTCTATCAAATTGTTTCTCTTCTGTTGGGGCCACTTTTCCTCGGTTTGGTGTCCATGTTTGCTGGGGCACAGTGTCTAGCAGACTCTAAGAAAGGAACGAGTCTTAGTCTACTCTTACACCTTAGCTCATGGTTTGGCTGGGTAATTTTAACAGGTTTCAGCTGAACTTTCAGACTAAGATAGACTGGGGAGAAGCACCCCGCAGCCCACTCCCAAAACACTTAGTTAATGAAAACCCTATGAATAGCAGAGAAGCACAGTCAAATATAGTGCCAGAAAATGAGCCTTCCGAATGGAAGGCACTCAAGAAAAGACTGGAGAAGTATTGCCTCCTCAGAGTATGGTCAGCCTTAATGATGGGAATGGAGTAAAGTCCCTGGGACCTCCTTTTGCTGATGTGGCATGACTCAAAATGATAAGATACACAGTGACTACAACAATGGGCTCAAACATAAAAAGATCATGTGCATGTCACAGTGTTGGGTAGTTCTGCTATACCTAGGGTCACTGTGAGTCAGATCTGACTTGTTGGCATGCAACAGTAACTCCATTCCACTCTCTTCTGCTATCCAGTGACACTGAGAAGTCTTACAGAACCTTTTTTCTTTTTCTTTTCTTTCTCCTTTCCTTCCTTCCTTCTTTCCTTCCTTCCTTCCATTTTTCCTTCCTTCCTTCCTTCCTTCCTTTCTTTCTTTTTTTCTCTTTCTTTCTCTTTCTTTCTTCTATTTTTGCAGTACTGGGGATGAACCCAGGGCCTTGTGCATACTTTACAAGTAGCTCTCCCACTAAGCTGCACCCCTAGCTCCTTTTTTATGTTTTATCTTGAGATAAGGTCTCATTAAGTTATGCAGGCCTGCAGCCATAGCCCTGTGGCATCCGATCCCGTCAGATCTCGGAAGCTAAGCAGGGGCTGGCCTGGTTAGTACCTGGATGGGAGACCGCCTGGGAACACCAGAAGCTGTAGGCTTGGGAGGAGGACCTGACAACCCCCTCCCAAAAATCAATCTGCCATTGAAAACCCTATGAACAGCAGAGAAGCACTAACAATAGTGTTTCCCCTGTTGTACAGAGGGTGGCTATGAGTTGGATACCAACTCTACAGCACCACCACCACCAAGTTATGCAGACTACCTCTGGCCTTGAACTTGAGATCCTCCTGTCTCTCTGCCCCTTGAGTCACTGAGATTACAGGCGTGAGCCACCATACCTGGCCTTATTATGTTATACATAACATGTTTTGTCCCTCTGCGAGGTTTTTAAGATTGTATGTTATTCCTGATGCTCTGAAATGTTCATTATGTTAGACACTCAAATAGCCTTTCCAGTCTAGAAGTTCTATATCCTTCAGTTCTGGGAAATTTCTTGTATTTTTCCTTGGAAAATTTTCTGTCTTCCATTTTCTTTTTCTTTTCTTTTTTTTTTTTTTTTCCTGGTACTGGGGGTTGAACCCAGGGTCTCACACTTGCATGCTTTGCTAGTGCTGGACCACTGAGCTGCACCCCCAGCCCAGTATTTTACTTTTTGAGACAGGGTCTTGCTAAATTACGCAGACTACCTCTGGTCTCAAACTTGTGATCTTCCTGCCTCTGCCTGCTGCGTCACTGGGATTACAGGCGTGCACCCAGCTCCCATTTTCTATTTTTCTCTCTGTTTATAATTCTTAATCTCCTGGCTTGATTCTTTGTGCCTGTATTACTAGCCCTTTTCTTTGGGTTTGTTTTGGTTGTTTGTTTATTTGTTTATTTATTTTTATTTTTTTGCGGTCCTGGGGGTTGAACCGAGGGCCTTGTGCCTGCATGCTCTGCAAGTGCTGGACCACTGAGCTGCGTCCCCAGGCCATTTTTTTAGTTTTTGAGACAGGGTCTCGCTAAATTACGCAGACTGCCTCTGGTCTTGAACTTGCCATCCTCCTGCCTCAGCGTCCCAAGCTGCTGGGATTACAGGTGTGTGCCACTGCGCCCGGCTGCAGAGCTCTTAATGCTCTTATAGTGATTTGTGAAAAGTAAATCCTAGTCTCAGTGCTGGCTCTTTGCATTTTCATCTAGAGGCTCAACTGAGGAAAAATGCACCTTGAAGCTCATTCAGGTTTTTAGCAGAAGTCATGTCCGTGTTACAGTGTGACTGAGGACTGTGGTGCTTTATTGTCCTTTGGCTGGACAAAATGAACTTGATCAAACTCCTAGGGGAGTCCACAGTTCCAAGGGGATTCTATGGAACACACAAGGACTCACATGGGATTCTCTAACATGGCTTCTCACTTTATCAGGCTCACAAGTATTTCTCATTTCTGTCTGATAAAACCATCTTAAGTAGTGGGAGTCACATTGAATCATCTTTTCCAAATAACACAATCTAATCAAGAGAGTGACACCACCTCACCTATGCCATATTCTATTGGTTAGAAGTAGGTCATAGTTCCTGTCCATACTCAAGGGGAGGTGAATCCACAAAAATGTGACTCCCAAGGGGTAATCATTGGGGCTCACTTAGGGCCTGCCAGCCATAAGGAACAATCTTTATGTTTGGCATTTAAAGTGCTTGTGATGTTTAAGAAAATTTGGCAACTTGGAAGATCTAGCTTTGTGATTTCAATTAATAGTAAGTAAATGAATAATTGGTTTAGATTTAGAAAAGTTTAGTTATAGGAGTATTTTAATGAGTTTGGAAATTATATTGGAAAATCACACAATAACATCCACCATACTTAAGTGCTTCATTTATTACAAATATTAGAAGTATTAAAGTACTCGAAAGGGTAGCAGCCAGATTCCAAAGATAGCTATTATCAATTTATGCCATCCCTGTGTGCATTCTGCTCCTCATAACAAGAGGAGTTTATTGCCTGTCCCCTTAAACTTGGGCTGGCCTTGTCATTGTCTCTGACCAAGAAAGCGTGGCAAAAGTTACCTTCTGGGACATAAGCCCGGGTCCCACAAGGATTAGCAACTTTCCTTTCTTAGAATGCTCTTTTTTTTGAAACCCTCATGCCATGCTGTGATGAACCAAAAATATATATCTGAATGCAGAATATATAAGTTGTTGTTGTTGTTAGGTGCCGTCAAGTCGGTATCCAACTCATAGCGACCCTCATAGGGTTTTCAATGGCTGAGTGCTTCGGGATTGCCTTGGGAGTGGATTGCCAGGCCCTTCTCCCAATTTTGCAGTGCTGGGAATTGAACTTGGGGCCTCAGAGACTGCAGCGCAGCGCTCTACCTACTGAGCTAAATCCCAGCCCACAGAATATATAAAGAACTCTTAAAAATCAGTAACAAGGAGATAAACCACACAGTTTAAAAATGAACTGATTTTTAAATAGACATTTCACCAAAGAAGATATGTTGCTTTTTGTTGTTGTTAGGTGCTGTAGAGTCATGTCCGACTCGTAGTGACCCTCATAGCATTTCCAGTGGCTGATTATTTTCGAGATAGTCTCAGAAGTGAATTACCACATCCTTCTCCCATTTTTGCAGTGCTGGGCATTGAACCCAGGGCCTCAGAGACTGCAGAGTGGCCCTCTACCAACTAAGCTAAATCCTACCCCCAAAGAAGATATAGGAATGGCTAATAATCAAATGAAAAGATGCCCAACCATCATCAATTATTAAGGACATCCAAATTGAAACAACGAGATACCCCTTTCAACCTACTAGAATGGCTATAATCAAAAAGACAGGCAATAATTAGTATTTGTGAAGATGTAGAGAGAATGAAACACTTGTGCATTGCTGAGGCATATGTAAAATGGTGTAGCTATTTTAGAAAACATTTTCATAGCTCTTAAAAAGTTAAATGTTGACTTTTTTTCTTTTTCCTCTGCATATTCAAGTTATTTTGATGTGTTTTTATTTTGATGTTTTAACATCTAGGGTCTTATAGACCCTAGAGACACTTCCCTCCCAGGGCTAGCCAATTCCTAGACATAAGAACTCCACCAGTAGCCACTTTCATATGCAAACAAACCAACCCTAAACCCACACTCCAGTTATCAACTTGATAGAGCAATCACACATAAAACTACTATCCCCTTGCTTAATTACCACAGGGCTTGTTGTCATGTGCTGTTGAGTAGTATCTGACTCATAATGACCCTCATAGAGTTTTCAATGGCTAGTTGTTTTCTGATTGCCTTGGGAGTGGATGGCCACATCCTTCTCCCATTTTTGCAATGCTGGGAATTGAACTCAGGACCTCACAGACAGCAGAGTGCGCCCTGCCGACTGAGTTAAATCCCAGCCCACCACAAGTCTAGGTACCACAAGTCAGGCCTTGTGTTGCCAGAGTTGGCTGAAATTATTCAAATCAGCCAGTCCATATCTGCTCACCTGTACCTTCCCAGGGAAACCACAAGAAAAGGCTCTTGCCCACCTCCCCCACCCCCACTCCACTCCCTCTTCTCCTGACCAACCTTGGGGTGGCTCTGTGTTGGGGAGCATGATGCTTTTCTTGGGTAGTCACAAACTATCTTTTTGAGGGCAGTCATCTCCTGGTCTGTTGGTTTCACTGTGCCTGAATAAAAAGAAAATCAATTCTTTTTTTTTTTTTTTTTTTGAGGTTGTTGTTGCTGTTGTTGTTAGGTGCCGCCGAGTAGGTATCTGACTCATAGCAACCCTCATAGGGTTTTCAATGGTTGTTTCGGGATTGCCTTGGGAGTGGATTGCCAGGTCCTTCTCCCATTTTTGCAGTGCTGGGAATTGAACTCAGGACCTTAGAGACTGCAGCACAGCGCTCTACCAACTGAGCTAAATCCCAGCCCTTTTTTGAGGTACTGGGGGGTTAAATCCAGAGCCTTGCACTTGCCTGCTTTGCAAACACTGTACCACTGAGCTGCACCCTCAGCCTATTTCTTTTTACTTTTTATTTTGAAACAAGGTCTCACTAAATTACACAGGCTGCCTCTGGTCTCAAACTTGCTATCCTCTTCCCTCCGCCTCCCAAGTCTCTGTGATTACAGTGTGTGCCACTGTGCCTGGCCTGAAAATGAACATATGTTCAATATGTTTAGCATGTGATCCAGTAATTCTAGGTATTTACCCAAGTGAAGCAAAAACATATTTCCTTACAAAGATTTGTACATAAATGTTCATAGCAGCTTATTTATCACAGCCACAAAGTAGAAGCAACCCAAATATCCACCATGATGCATGGAAATATAAAATGTGTTACATCAGTACAATGGAATACTTATTCAGAAACAAAATGATTAAACTGTTGATACACACTAAAACATGAATGAGCCTAAAAATAATTATACTAAGTGAGAGGAGCCTGGCACAAAAGACCATATAGCTTATGATTTCTTTCATAGTTATGTTCAGAAAAGACAAACTTATGGAGAAAAAACAAAGTATATTCCTGATTTCCTGGTTTGGCTGGGGTGGGAACAGGGGTTGACTACAAATGGGCAAGACAGTTCTCTTTGGGGTAATGAAAATATTTTAAATCTGGAGTGTGGAGATGTTTGCACAACTCTGTGAGTGTGCTATCCATCATTGAATTGCACACTTAAAATAGGTGGGTTTGATGCTGTATAAATATGCCCTAATAAAGCTTTTTGAAAAAATAAAAAGATTGAAACAAGCCAGTGCCTTGCTTCAGGCTGGGGGATGAATATGATATTTCAGAAGTATCAGACCACTATTCAGTTTTTCCACATTTATCAGACCATGTGAGATAAAAGTTTGCTGTGACACCCAAGAAACAATCCTGACTGGAATGAACAAAGTGATTTCTCAGCGAGGAAGCCACCCTGCCGTAATGGTTTCTTGTAGTTATGTTTAGGGGAAAACGTGGGCTCCAGTAGCGACCCATAGCATAGTCTTCCATGCTACAGACCCTGATTCCATGGGAGCTGTTTTCCAGCTCTGTACTAAGGAGGTGACAGAGATAAGTAATTCTTTTCTATAAATAGGCAAAGAATGACCTGTCCAGCAGAGGTTCAATTGACTTCTTTCTCCCACTGTGGAAGAAATTAGTTTTTCCTCATTTGCACATTCATTGCCATGTTCCTATTGTATTAAATGTGCTATTTGACTTCTTTGAATCAGTTTTACCATTTGCCTGATTCCCTAATTCTGAGTGTAATAAAAATTTTTAAATGTCCATTTTTTTTTCTGAATGAGAACAATGATTTTATCTTTTTATGTAAGTTATCTTTACCACACTGTTCCCCACCACTCCCTGGTACTGAGGGGTTGAACCTAGACCTCATGTGTGGTTTGCAAGTGCTCTACCACAGAGCTGTATCCCTGGTTCATTTTTTCCTTTTTATTTTGAATCAGAGTCTAAGTCACACACACTGCCTCTAGCCTCGAACTTGCTATCCTCCTGCCTCAGACTCCTGAGTTGTTGTGATTATAGGCATGTGTCGTAGCACTCTACAAATATCTTCCTTCCTTCCTTCCTTCTTTCCTCCTTTTCTTCCTTCCTTCTTTACTTTTTCTTTTGCAGTGCTGGGGATTGAACCCAAGGCCTCATGCATGCCAGGCAAGCACCCTGTGACTAAGCTAAACTCCTAGCCCATACTGTTTTTTTAAAGAGCAGTTTTATGTTCTCAGAAAAATTGAGCTGAAAGTACAGAGAACTCCTATATACTGTTTAACCTCCTACAGAGACTTCCACTATCAACATCCCATACCAGAATGGTACATTTGTAACAATTGATGCACATACATCAACACATCCTTATCACCCAAAGGCTTTGATGATCTGTACATTTTTTCATTAACTTCATAAAATCTCAAGAAAATTTTTCTAGGTATCATTCCATCTAGATACATTATGGAAAAGTCCCATCTAATTGAATAAATCCAGATTTCCCTTTCAGTGTGCTACACTGTTAGTCAGCTTTCCATTACTGTAACAAATATGTGAGATAAAGCAACCTAGCCAGAAGAAAGGTTTATTTTGGCTCACAGTTTTAGAGTTTCTGTCCAGGTGGGTTGGCTTGTTGTTTTTATGCCCGAGGTGAGGTAATGCACCACAGGCAGTATGGGGTAGAGGAAGCTGTTCACCTTGTGGCAGCCAGTGAGCGGAGAGAGGAAGAGACAGATATCTCGCAATCTTCTTCAGGGGCCCTCAGTGACCTAAAACCTGCCCTAGGCTCTACTTCTCAAAGGTCTCTACCACCTTCCAATCACACTTAACTGAGAAGCAAGCAGTTAGTATATGGGTCTTTGGTGGACATTCACAATCCAAACTATACCATATACAGTATATAACAGGATGGAAAATTCCATCCACACAGAACCCAATGGGAATCCTTAGACAGTCAGAGGACGACCCCATTCCAAATCTACTCATCTGTGACATATCCTCAGGCCTTAGTTTATGAAAGAATTAAAGTGATAACCTGAGTTGAATTTTGTAATTCACCTAGTTGCTTGTGCCAGACTCCTGTAGTCATTCTAGACTCCCTCTCTTCCTTCCTGCATTTTTTTGTGTGTTCCACAAATACCCATTAAACGACCATTCTGAGCAGGCATGGTATTGAATCCTGGAGGGACTATGATGTATGCATACTCCTGTGAAATTCTGATAAATAGTAGGGGGACACAGCAGTCACATAATTATATAGATATATAATGAAAAAAATGCTAGGAAAGAAACCTATGACTTAGAAGCAGGGCTTTTGATTGAGCTGGGGTATGGATGTGGTCTTCGTGTTACTAATATGCCATTCTGGTATGGGATATTGTCTCTGAGTGGGAGTCTCTGTAGGGGTTAAATAGTTCCTAGGAATTCTCTGTACTTTCAGCTTAATTTTTCTGAGAACATAAAACTGCTCTTAAAGAAAAAAAGCAGGGAAGGCTTCTCTGAAGAAACAGCATATGGGTTGCAGCCTGAAGGAGGAATGAGGTTAGCCAGGGCATGTGTGTGTGCGCATTCATGCACGTGTTTACAGGATGACGGAGCAGCTCAGCCGATCTGACCGGGCAGGGAAAGGCAGCTAAAGAAATGTCTTTGAGGAGATTAGAGCATTCTAGTCACTGCCAGGTCACTGCAAGGTCACTGCAGCTAGAGTTTGTGCAGAAAATGGAGAGGTGAAACCGCTTATGTAGACAGGGGATATGTGAAGAGCAAAGGGAAACCATTGAAGCATTTGTCTCCTTTCTAAAATACTCCAAGTCCAAAAAGATCATTTTAGGGGTATGATCAGGTGATATACTTGGTTTGCTGCAGTCTGGGGTTGAGGTAATGTTTGTTGGAACTAGAATTCTGGCAATGGAGTTGGAAAGAAATGGAGGGATACAGGAGATATTTAGAGAATAAAATAGGAAGGACAAAGTGATAGGCTAAATGTGGGACATCATACCGGAAACAGAGCAGTCAAGGACCTGTCCTAGGTTAGGGGTTTGCACTCCTGCTGGGAGGAGGAGACAGCAGAAGAGATTATATGCCCTCATTCCTGTGTTAGTTTCAGGAAATTCTTCCAGCTGTTCTTCCTGGGTTTGGTTCCATGTTTGAAGAACCGGAGTGGTAACTCTCCTTTCCCTGGAGAATGACCAGCACAACCTCAAAATGAATACATACTTTTCAAAAACAAAAGCCTGGAGAGGAAGATGCCTTATACAACATCTTTCTTAGGCCTGACTCCACAAATACCCCTGACCTGTGACAGATAAAATCCTGGCCTGGCTCTTGAAATGGCGAAGGGGAAATATTGGGAGAAAAAACAAACAAACAAACAAAAAAACCCCCAAAAAAACCCACTGGGTAAGAACAAGAAAGTGGGAAGGCAAGAGGATCTCAGAGGGAGAGCAAGTCATCTCCTGATGATGATCCTCAATAGGTCACATCCACCTGAGCACCAAGTCCTATTGATTTTGTTCTTTTGTTGTTGTTAGGTGCTGTCGAGTCGGTATCCGACTACAGAGGAAACACTATTGTCAGTGCTTCTCTGCTGTTCATAGGGTTTTCAATAGCAGATTGATTTTTGGGAGGGGGTTGCCAGGTCCTTCTCCCAAGCCTACAGCTTCTAGTGTTCCCAGGCGGTCTTCCATCCAGGTACTAACCAGGCCCGACCCTGCTTAGCTTCCGCGATCTGACAGGATCGGATGCCACAGGGCTATGGCTACAGGCTTTGTTCCTTTGTTGTTGTTGTTAGGTGCCGTCATTTCGAGTCCGACTCATAGCGACCCTATGTACAGCAGATCGAAACACTTCCCGATTCTGTGCCAGGCAAACGATCTTATTTATGTTTAAGCCCATTATTGCAGACACTGTGTCAATCCATCTGGTGGAGGGTTTTCCTTTGTTCCTTTAGTAGCTTGTAAATCAACACAGTCACATCTAGCTTCATTGCACTGCCTCCATTCAGAGTGGGTGATCAGGTTCTCATTACTTCTTTACCTAAATTGCCATAATAACAGGCATATCAGATTGGGTTTGGCTGCATGTAACAGAAACACAAATATAGCAGCTTAACCCTTTATCCAGGGAATATGTTAACAAACCCTTAGTGAATGCCTGAAACTACAGTAAGTACTGCATCCACTATATATGCCATGTTTTTCCCTATATGTACACACCTATGGGGCTGGGATTTAGCTCAGTTGGTAGAGTGCCCCTTTGCAGTCTCTGAGGTCCCAGGTTCAATTTCCAGCACTGCAAAAACAGAAGGACGTGGCAATCCACTCCTGAGGCGATTCCAAAATAATCAGCCATTGAAAACCCTATGAGGGTTGCTATGAGTTGGACATGACTTGAGGGCACCTAACAACAACAACAACACATCTACGACAAATTTTAATTTATAAATTAGGCAGAGTAAAGGATTAACAACAATAACTAAACTAGAACAATTACAGCAATATACTGTAATAATATTGCCAATATCACTATTCTTGTACTTTGGGACCATTATCAAGTAAAAATGGATTACTTGAACACAGGCACTGTAATACTGACAAAAGTAGATCTGATAACCAAGAAGCTCCTAAGTGACCAATGTGTGGGTGGCATATATAGTGTGAATACTCTGGACAAAGGAATGATTTACTTCCTGCGCAGGATGAAGCAGGACAGTGAGAGATTTCATCACACTACTCAAAACTGTGTGCAACTTAAAATTTATTTATATTTATTTCCAGAATTTTCCATTTAGTATTTTCTCAACTATAGTTGACCACAGAAAGTGCAACCACTGATAAGGGGGGGACTACTGTCAAAATAGCCTACAGCTGTACCACTGTGGCGTCTGATCCTATCAGATTTCAGAAGCTAAGCAGGGTTGGGCCTGGTTAGTACTTGGATGGGAGAGTGCCTAGGAACACCAGGTGCTGCAGGCTTGGGAGACGGACTTGGCAACCCCCTCCCAGAAAACAATCAGCCCTATGACTAGCAGAGAAGCAGTGACAATACTGTTTCACCTGTTGTACATAGGATTGCTATGAGTCAGACATATGGCATGTCTCACACTACACCCTGACCATGGTTTTCCTGGGCATGAGCTCCTCGTGGGTATGTGTCATAGGTGTGAGCTCTATAATACTAGGGAAAGCATCGGCTTTTGCTCATCATTATGTTCTCAGTACCCAGGCCAGTGGCACATAGTAGCTAATATTTGTTTGCTGAGTAAAAAGAAAATCAAAACCATCATTCTATGGCTGAGTATGAAAAGTCATAAGCATTTGCTGAGTGATCAAATGGATGACTGAATGAAATCCCAGACTTAAAGTGATTATATTTCTTTGGAAATTTAAGAGCCACTATATCCAACAGGAAGAACCAAGTTATGGGAGCTGTTGGTGGGGAAGTGAGGGAGGACAGGAGTCGAGTGCAGAGGAGTAAATCACTGTTCAACACCTAGCTTCCTGAAGCCTGTTCTCTTTAGTAATTTTTATCAGTGTCAGAAACCCTGTTGTGAATATTACTGATTTATAAAGAAGAAGGAAGTTCTGTCATTTACACCAAAATGAATGGAACTGGAAGACATTATGTTAAGTGAAATAAACCAGACACAGAAAGACAACATCCACATGTTCTCTTTGATATGTGTAGGCTTTAAAAAGTCAGCCTGAATGTAGAGTAATGATTACTAGAAGCTGGAAAGGATGTTGGAGAGGAGAGGAGTAGAGGGAGTTTGGATAATAGGTACCAAAACACAGATTGAAGAAGTAAGTTCTGGCGTTGTGCAGCACAGTAGGGTGACTGTAGTTCACAATAACATGTATTTTATGAAGATCTGGAAGAGAGGAGCTTGAAGATGCCAAACCACAAATAACAAAGAGAGGGAAAAGCTAATTAACCTGATTTGATCAGTTCATGCTCTATGCATGTATTGAACTATAACCCTGCACCTCATTAATCCCTGCAATTCAATATATTTTAAAAGAAAAAAGGAGAACTTAATGTGAAATTAGAGAAGACCTGGATTATTTTTAAAAACCAATACATTCAAATAACCAAAAAACTACCTCACTTATCTTGACAGAAATGCAAATGAAAAATTACATAGATGCCACCAGGCATTTAACTAAAATGGTAAAAATGGAGAAGGACAAACATCTGCTGTCATGTTCTTATGGGAACAGGACAAGTATTTGAACCCCCTCGGATAGGAATGATGAACTTGTCCACTCATGGAGGTCCTGACTTCTTGGAACTGGTGCCCAGTAAATCTTCAGATTTGGATATAATTTGTGTGGTGGGGCCCTCTGGTGTTAAGTCTGGGTACTTTCTCTCTCAGCACTAGACAGAGAGAGAGAGAGAGAGAGGGAGAGAGAAACAGAGACAGAGACAGAGGGAGAGGGAGAGATTCTGAAAGGAAACAATTGTTATTTGGGAAATAAGTACAAATCTTAAAAGTGTTGATAAACAAATGGATAAAATCTAGATTTTTCAATATCTCTAGTAATTAAAGAAATTAAATGTGTGTGTGTGTGTGTGTGTGTGTGTGTGTGAGAGAGAGAGAGAGAGAGAGAGAATTTTAAAGAATCCCATTTCTAGGTAATTTTCTAATGGAAAAGATTAAGATGCAGATAAATCTTGCATGTTAGGATTTTCATGAGTTGTATAGTAGGGAAAAAATAAATCTTCAAAAATGGGAAGATAGCTAAGTAGATGATATAGCCATATAAAGGAATATTATTTAAAATTTAAAATTGTTTCCAAATATTTATTGACACGGAAGAATGCTTATAGCATAATGTTAAGAGCAAAACAGAACTGCAACATATATAATATTGAAATATATATATTGAAATATATATACACACTATATATATACA
>VMDO01001072.1:221697-233177 GCA_007922755.1 Pedetes capensis
CTAAGCAGGGCCGGGCCTGGTTAGTACCTGGATGGGAGACCGCCTGGAACACCAGGTGCTGCAGGCTTGGGAGAAGGACCTGGCAACCCCCTCCCAAAAATCAATCTGCCATTGAAAACCCTATGAACAGCAGAGAAGCACTGACAATAGTGTTTCCCCTGTTGTACAGAGGGTCGCTATGAGTCGGATACCGACTCGATGGCACCTAACAACAACAACAACAACATATATATACACTATATATAATTTATATACATGTGTATATACATACACATTGGGCAGACTGGAAAGAGGAGAAAAGGGAGGGAGGGAGGAAAGAAAGAAAGACTGAAGAAAGAAGGGGCTAGAAGGAAATATACTAGAATGCTAACAACAACTGTTTCTATGAGGAAGCATTAAGAGTAGGTTTCAATTTCCTTCCTTAAACTTTTCTGTATTTACCAAAATCTAGACAATGAACATTACATTAAAAATTAAACAAGGAAGCACAAATATATTCTTATTATAAACATTAGTTTGAACTTTAATTTTTTTACTTAGAGCCATACTATCTATCTATCTATCTATCTATCTATCTATCTATCTATCTATCATTTATCTATCACTTCTAGAACTACCTTTTCTCATTGTATCTTTTAGAGATATTTCTGTTCTAATACTTAGAGTTAATTTTTACTTAGAGAAAAAGATTATTTTAAATTGCAAATATACTTGTTGCCTGTCTGTTCATTCAGATACATTCTTTCAAGGGAAATATCCATTTCCACCAAAGAAAATACAAGAAGGGTGGTGGGTCAGCCATAACCTCTTTAGTGAGAATATAATTATGATTTTATCTTAAAAAGAGCCACACTTCCCAGTGAGAACTGGAGAGAAAGAGCTAGAGAGCAGGGTACATGTGCCCATCTCTGCCTATGACTTTGGTAACCCTCAGGCCCCTTGTTCAGGCTCACCTTCATGAAGCTTGAAGCTTGAGCACATGAGTGAATTCCATAAAGGAGAAGATTGTATAGACTTAAAGCAGTGTGGTTGCAGCTTGTAAAAAATATATACATGTTATGATGAATGTAGAAAAGTAGAAGTTGGCGCCCCTTTGAAAAAATTAATTAGATTTTAAAATTAAGATGCCCCCCCATTGTAAAATATCCAAGCAATGTGGAATAGCCTCTCCTCCCTCAGCCCTCTAGTCCTCTATTCTCTCTCTCTCTCTCTCCAGAAGAGGCTGTTAGCAGTTCCAAATATATTCCAGTAGCATTTTATTCATGTAATATAGAGACTATGAACACATATCCTTCCCCCTTTACTAAAACACAAATGGGAATGCACTATATATAAACTTTCCAGTGCCATGTGATTTTAACAAAAGTTAACAGTATGTCTAGTAGACTTTTTTTTTTTTTAACAAAATACAACGAGACTTCGGCAGAATTTAAAATATAAACTGGGAAGATTTGCATTTTTAGCAATATGATGAACAGATATCCTAAAATATATTTCTCCTATAAAATATGAATACTAAATAAAATACAAAAATATTTTAAAATATATGACAGAGCAGATAAAAAGTGAGGGAAATTCAATAAGGATGGGAACTCAGAGAGTATAGAGTTCATGTTGAAAATGGTGGCTTCCCTGAAGACATCTGCTCCTCCCCTGCTTTGTTTTTATAAAAATTCTGGTAAATTATACATAACCTTACCATTTTGACTATTTTGTTTTGTTTTTGTTTTAGATAGAGTCTTGCTGTTGCCCAGGTTGGTCCCAAACTCCTAGGCTCAAGTGATCCACCTGCTTCAGCCTCCTGAGAAGCAAGAACTGGAGATGCATGCCACCCTGGCCAACTTAACCATTTTTAAGGGTGAACCAAGTGACCTTAAGTACATTCATCATATTATGTAACTATCACTACTGTTCCTGAAATTTTACCACCTGAAACAGAAACTCTGTGACCACTAAATAATAACTCCTTGGCTCCCTGTCCCCACCAAACCTCTG
This sequence comes from Pedetes capensis, assembly GCA_007922755.1. Classification (NCBI taxonomy): domain Eukaryota; kingdom Metazoa; phylum Chordata; class Mammalia; order Rodentia; family Pedetidae; genus Pedetes; species Pedetes capensis. The sequence continues at coordinate 223,693 of VMDO01001072.1, forward strand.
GTAACTGCTATAACCTTTCATCTCTCTGAATTTGCCTGTTCAAGATACCCCATATATGTGGAATCATATAATCTTTGCCCTTTTCAATCTGGCTTATTTTACTTAGCATGTTTTCAGTGTTCATCAACACTGTAGTATGTATTAGAATGTCAATCTTGTTAGAGCGAAATAACATTCCATTATATGTATATTTTAGATTCTGTTTATCCATTCGTCTGTTGATGAACACTTTAGGAATTATTAAATCTAAACATATTAAATACATCAACTAAAAGGCATAGATTTGGGCTAGGGTTTAGCTTAGTTGGTAAAGCACTGCTCCACATTTCTGAGGACCAGGGTTTGATCCCTGGCACTACAAAAATGGGAGAAGGATGTAGCACTCCCAAAACAATCCCCAAACAGTCATTAAAAATGCTATGAGGGTCACTATGAGTTGGACACAACTTGACAGCACCTAATAACAACAACAAAAGGCATATATTAACTCAGGTGGACTTTTAAAAAAGATAATCTATATATTGTATACATGAGACCCGCTTTATATCTAAGGATACTCGTAGGCTAAAAGCAAAAGGGTAGAAAAAGACATTCCATATAAATGAGAACCTGAAGAGGACAGAATGACTGTGCTTGTATCAGACAAAATAGATTTTAAGACAAAACAATAACAGCATAATAATTATTATTATAACAGCAATATAGTAATTATGTTGTTGTCCTTGTTGTTAGGTCCCATTTAGTCAGTGTCCAACTCATAGAGATCCTATATACAACAAGCAAAACATTATTGTTAGTGTTTCTCTGCTATTCATAGGGTTTTCAATGGCTGATTGTTTTTTGGGAGTGGGTTGCTGAGTCCTTCTCCCAAGCCTACAGCACCTGGTGGTCCCAGGTAGTCTCCCATCCAAGTACTAACCAGGTCTGACTCTGCTTAGCTTCCCAAGATCTGATGGGATCGGATGCCACAGTGATATGGTTGCTGGCATAATAATCATAGAAGCATGAAAATCTAAATACCATGAAGAACATGTTAGAAAAACCTTTCTATGGTAGTTTCACCCCTCATCTTTGGTTTCATTTACCAAGGGTTCAGTTATCTATAGTCAACCACAGCCTGAAAATATTAGATGGAAAATCTCAGAAATAAACAATTCATAACTTTCCACATTCTGAGGAGCATGATGAAGTCTCATGCTATTCCTCTCCATCCTGCCCAGGAAATGAATCATTTTTTTGTCCAGCATGGTCAAAAAAATGCTGGTCAAAAGAATGTTAATCACTCCTGTTAATCACTTAGTAGCCATCTCAGTTATCAGATCAACTATAGTAGTATCACAGAGCTTGTGTTCAAGTAACCCTTATTTTGCTTAACAAGGGCCTTCCAAAAACATGATGCTGACAATTCAGTTGTGTTAAAGAGAAGCTAAATTTCTTTCTTTCAGTGAAAAAGTGACAATTTATCATAGATATGTACATATAGGAAAAAATATAGTAAATATAGAGTTAGATACTATCTGGCATTTCCAGCATCCACTGAGGGGGCTTGGAATGTATCACCTAATGATGGGGGGGCAACTATATTCAGAAGTTCATTTAGAGGTATTTATTTTGATGGTATTGCTTTGCTGCTATTGAGCACAACCATGCTCCATTGCTTCTTAACAAAATAGACATTAAATGATCAACAATAAATACAGTATACAGTACTTATTGACTATGTACACTTCCAAGAATTTGAAAGAATCAAATGTGTCTAAGATATCATCTTCATGCACTAAAAAGAGAAGGAACTGAAAGATTTGTAGGGTGCATGGGAAATTATTTTTTTCACCTCTAGATGGAGCTAGCTAAAAGTAATTTGTTTTTCAGAGCTTAGCCATGTGAGAGATTTGTAGTCTTCAGATTTACTTTTTCTGCATAACCATATAATAGCCATTCCTGTCCATGTTTATCATAATTTGCCTATTTCTCAATACCTAATTATGATCTATAAGACTTTTGATAAACGTGGGAGAGAAATTTTAGTAAGGGATCCTAATCTTTATTTCCTGTCAAATTCAATTGATTTAATTTTTGGAGGGGGTACTACAGATTGAACCCAAGGCTTCACAGTGCTAATCACATGCTCTGTCACTGAATTACACCCCTTTCTTCTGGACTTAAAATTTAAATGTAAAATAATTATATATATATATATAGTTGTTATTGTTGTTAGGTGCCATCCAGTTGGTATCTGACTCATAGCCACCCTCTGTACAACAGGGGAAACATTATTGTCAGTGCTTCTCTGCTGTTCATAGGGTTTTCAATGGCAGATTGATTTTTGGGAGGGGGTTGCCAGGTCCTTCTCCCAAGCCTACAGCTTCTGGTGTTCCCAGGTGGTCTCCCATCCAGATACTAACCAGGCCCGACCCTGCTTAGTTTCCAAGATCTGATGGGATCGGGTGCCACAGGACTACAGCTGCAAATATATATATACATATATATACATATATATACATAAATATACATATATATATACACAAATATATATACACAATATACATATATACATATATATACAAATATATATATACATATATATGTATGTGTGTGTATATATATATATGTATATATATATCTGTTGTTGTTAGGTGCCGTCGAGTCGGTATCCGACTCATAGAGACCCTCTGTACAACAGGGGAAACACTATTGTCAGTGCTTATCTGCTGTTCACAGGGTTTTCAATGGCAGATTGATTTTTGGGAGGGGGTTGCCAGGTCCTTCTCCCAAGCCTACAGCTTCTGGTGTTCCCAGGTGGTCTCCCATCCAGGTACTAATCAGGCCCGACCCTGCTTAGTTTCCGAGATCTGACCGTACCAGATGCCACAGGGCTATGGCTGCAGATATATATATATATGCATATACATATATATATACACATATATATATATATATATATGTATATATATATATGTTGTTAGGTGCCGTCAAGTCGGTATTCGACTCATAGAAACCCTCATAGGGTTTTCAATGGCTGACTGTTTCAGGATTGCCTTGGGAATGGATTGCCCGGCGCTTCTCCCATTTTTTGCGGTGCTGGGAATTGAACTCGGGACCACAGAGACTGCAGTGCAGTGTTCTACCAATTGAGCTAATTCCCAGCCCCATATATATATATATATATATATATATATATATATATATATATATATGTATGTATGTATATTCTCCTCTACCTGTTTGCCATCTTGTCGTGCTGTAGGGGCTTGCATGTTACTCTGATTCTGAAAGCTATACCAGCAGTATTTCAGATACCAGCAGGGCCTCCCATGGTGGACAAGTTTCAGCTGAGCTTCCAAACTAAGACAAACTAGGTAAAAGCACCATTATGCCCACTCCTGAAACACTTAGCCACTGAAAACTCTATGAATAGCAGAGAAGCACTGTCAAATATAATGCTGGAAAATGAGCCCCCCAGGATGGCAGGCATTCAAGAAACAACTGGGGATGAGTTGCCTCCTTAAAGCAGAGTCGACCTTAATGACAGGATTGGAATAAAGCCCCTAGGACCTCTTTTTGCTGATGTGACATGACTCAAAATGAGAAGAAACATAGTGACTAAAACAATGGGCTCAAACATAAAAAGATCAAGTGCATGGCACAATGCTGGCTAGTGCTTCGTTCTGTTGTACTATGAGTTGCACTATGAGTTGGATTCAAGTCGATGGCACCTAACAAACACCATATATTCTGGAACAATATTTTGTACTTAATTTGACATTAAAATCTAGTAAAACCCTCTTAGACTATAATTCAGCACTAAAGATTCATATTTGCTAAAAAGTAAAAATGTTATGATGGGTTAGTAAACTTTTTCTGTAAGGGCCAAGTAGACTAGTTTAGGCTCCATTTCAGCACAAGAGCAGGCAGATGATATGCTCACAAGTGGATATGGCTGTGTTCTTGTAAAATCTTATTTACAGAAGGGTGGCAGGCTGAGTCTTCCCAACTGTAGTATGCTGATTCCTGTTATTTATAGTGAAAGCCTCATTTAATAGGGCAAGTCACCATCTAAGCACCTAAGTGTTGAGATTTTAATGTTTCTATTGTTATTAGTGGGCTGGGATTTAGCTCAGTTGGTAGAGCGCTGCGCTGCAGTCTCTGCAGTCCGACTTCAATTCCCAGCACCACAAAAATGGGAGAAGGGCCTGGCAATCCACTCCCAAGGCAATCCCAAAACAATCAGCCACTGAAAACCCTATGAGGGTCACTATGAGTTGGACACAACTCAATGGCACTTAACAACAACACAGGATAGGGAAGGGTTAGAATAGTTTAAAAAGTTGTGTTTCTTATGTTAAAGTGGAAACACACACAAGTTAAGCCTATATGTAACCTGCATCTCAGTGTTATTAGTTCAGTGAAACACGTTGCTGTCTTTAAAAACAAAAACAAGATACCTAGTTTTTTATGATAAATGTTTGTTGTAAATATGAAAACAAGCTCTTGGTTAAAATCTCCATTTTGATTAATTCTCCCCATATACATTGTAAAAGGGACATAAATTTACTATGGTTCCTATATAAACCAGGAAACTCTCCAATCTTCAAAAACCTTTACTTAAAAACGAAAGGACTACTGCCATAGTAATAAAAACACAGTATTTGGTTAATAGAATGTATTTGTCAAGAAAGATTTCATATGCATTAATTCACTAATGTCCATGGGTTTCTGGTAACTTGGAATTTACTAAGTGATGATGAATCTGAATAATTTTAATCTACTCAGATTGTAATTTTATCCCATTCATAGATTTTACTTTGTATTTATAAATGTTTGAATCAGTCTGGGAAAGGAGAGCTAGATCAATGTCCTCATGAGAAAGGCATTTGGCCCTCCACTGCACAGACTTCATACTTATTTACCCTACTTTACTCCTGCATTTTTTTCTTTTTTGTGGTATTGGTGGGTTGGGCCCAGGCCCTTACACACACCATCACTGAGCTACACCCACAGCCCTATTTTTATTTTTATTTTTATCTTGAGTCAAGGCCTTGCTAAGTTACTCAGGCTGCCTCTGGATTCGAGCCTGTGATCCTTTTTTTTTTCTTTCTTTGTTTTTTATTGGAAATTTTTAATGTATACCTTAATGTGATTCATTCTGACATGCTTTTCATTGTGACATTTCCATATATGCATTTTGATGTACAAACCTGTGATCCTTTTGCCTCCACCTCTTGAGTGGCTTGGATCACAGGTGTACATCACTGTGTGGGTATTACTCCTGTGTTTTCCTTTTTTTCCTTTTCTTTCTTCTGTCAATACGGAGGAGGAAATACAAACAGTTGTCCCTTTCCTCAGCATCTTCACTGCACTGTGTCAGTCTATACCCTAGTTTAGGGTTCCACTGTGTCTGACGTTTGTCTTCTCTTTACTTGTGAAAAGATACTCATTTTTAAAAAATTCTTTGATTTCAAACCCCTTGGTTTTGATGTACGTAAACTATTATTGAGTCTTTGTTAGGTGCTTCTGTCTTTTCTAGGTCAATGTCACTAGCTGGTCAATGGTTCACCAGTGGAAGTCTGCGCTGTTCGTTGGAGCTCTTGGGGAAAGTGGGTCAACTTTTATTATATTGTAAAACTCAGTTTAAGTAGGTAAGACGTGCACATGGAAAGTAAACCAGATGTTAACGTGTACAGGCCTTATTCCCTCGCCTGTCCCTGTCCACACCCTGTCCCGACTTCACCACTTTTATTAGTTTCTTATATGTCTTCTGGGCTGGGCTTTAGCTTCTGGGCTGGGCTTTAGCCACTCTGCAGTCTGAGGTCCCAAGTTGGATTCTCAGCACCGCAAAATTGGGAAAAGGTCGTGGCAATCCACTCCCAAGGCAATACTGAAACAATCAGCCTTTGAAAACACTATGAGGGTTGCTATGAGTTGGACATGACTCGATGGCACCTAAGAAGAAGAAGAACAACAATATATGTCCTTCTAGTGGCTTCTTTATGCAAACACACAGAGCACACTAGAAATATATATTCTTATTATCCCTCTTTCATACATAAAAGCTAGCATACTATATCCTGGGGATCTTTTCTTACCAGTACATAGAGCTGTTTTTGTCTATTATATGGAGTTATACTATTATATAGTGTTTTTTCATCTTTAGGGCTTATTTTTAACATTTAATTAAAATTCAACTGCTTTTAAAATTGTCCATCATCATTTTAGAAGTCTGAAGATTTTGAAAGGTATCATAAAATGCCTTTAGTTAGAGATTTAATTGATACTCTTCAGAGCTATTTGCCAATTCATACATTATCTAACCAAACTTAGTTTTGCTAAGATTGTCTGCTTTTTCCTTCCTGGTTTTTAAAGTCAAATGTAGTGGGAGTATTCATTCACTGCTGTGGATTTCTGGAAGGGAAATATTTTAGCTCTCATGAGTGATTTTCTATTAGAAGACTTTTCATCAAATACACGACTAGTATATCTGAGACTCGCTGTTAGGACTTAGCACTTTCTAAACTTGCCTTGAGATTTTCAAGGGCTGCTTGAGCACAGATAATTTGATAGAAATAAGTTTCCAGATATTCAACTCTTTCCTAAAATGCACCTGCCTGAGAATGTACCTGTGAGAGAGTCAAGTCCTCCTTTTCCACCTCCTCTTTCAAAATCCTTGCCATGACTTGGGTAGAACGTCTCCAAAGGCCCACGTGTTTAAAGGCCTGGTCCCTAGGGTGGTGCTATTGGGAAACAGCAGCAACTTTAAGAGTGGAGCCTAGTGGCAGGTTTAGGTCCCTTGGGGTATGCCCTCAAAGGAGATTATGGGATCGTGGCCCTTTTCTTTTTTCTTTTACTTGCTGGCCACGAGGTGAGTGGTTTTGCTCCACCACACAGTCCCTACATGACATGCTGCCTCACCACACGCCCAGAGCAATGGAGCCGTCTGTTCATGGACTGGAACCTCTAAAACTGTGGGCCAAAATGACCTTTTTCTTTTTCTTTTCTTGAGGCTTTTTTTGTTTGGTTGGTTTTGCTTTTTTGAGACAGGATCTCTCTGTGTAGCCCCGGCTGACCTGGAACTCACCACATAGACCAGGCTGGTCTTGAAATTCAGATGATCCTCCTGCCTCAGCCTTGCCACCATGCCTGGTTCCTTTTTCTCTTTATAAGTTGATTTTCCCAGGTATTTATTATACTAATGGAAAACTGACTAACAAGCCTTCTGCTCTTGCTTCATAAAAGAAAGTGTTCATTCACAACGCCTTCCCCTGGGGGACAGAAGTAACATCTGGGGCAGAAAACAAAAGAACAGTTTGAAATTTTGAATTTGTGTCAATTTTGAAAAAAAAATGGAGGAGTTTAATGACCAAGTTTTAAAAAAAATGCTTTTGTCATCCAGGTGGTTTCTAATACTTTCCCGTTAACTAAAGGGAAGGACACAATTTAAAATAATTTTTGATATGAGATCACTGTATATTTTGGTACAAAACTCAGGAGGGTACAGAATTGAGCTGTGTTGCTATTTTCAAAACTTCTTTCCATCTTTTCTTAAAACATATTTCTGTAAATACTGTTTCTCAGTGCTTATGTCTACAAAAATCAAATGTAGGAATAGAATCGAACACTATTTTATTCTAGTAGTAAGTACAATTCTGATAAAGACACATATTAGGGAGAAGTCAAAGGCAGCCTCTTCCATTTCTCCCAGAGATGTACTTCCTCTATCATTCTCCTTCTAATCACATTCTGTCAAAATGTGTAAAATATTTGTTTTTATCAATTGTGAACTATCGTAACTATGACAAAATCCAAGATAATTTCAGAACTACAGTGAACTTTATCATCACAAAAATGTATTTAAAAATTTCAATTTGTATACATGTTTTTATCACATAGAAATATGACAGGACCAATAAGACTTTCAATCACAAAATACATTAAGATCAAATTCTACCAGAGAACGGAGAGAGGAGTTCAAAAATGAAAGGAATAACGTAAAGTTTCTGATTGTCAAAGAGCTTGTTCGTGTGTTTTTTAAAATCGATAATATAGTGGGTATCAAAATGCTATGTTTCTCGGATTGCATTGACTACAAGGAGCAAAAAGACAGTTTTATTTTAGTAACTCAATTCAAACCACATGCTGGAAAAACATCTTTCATAATTATTTAAACTGTCATACAGTCTTTCATCTGCCAATCAAGTATGTGAGAGGGATTTTTTTTTGTAATTTTTATAAAAAGAGTATACAGGCAAAATGATTTGAAGCCCATTGTAAAAAAAAAAATCTCAAATATGTAAGAATTTTTTAAAAAATCTACCATTCACAAATTGTTACTGAAATTATTACTCAAGTACACATTTCAACCATCAGAACAATGACTCAAAATCAAAAACTCCAGGCTGGAAAAGTCAGAAGTAGAACACTGAAACCAATTTACATCATAAAATTGAGTGTAAAAAACTGTATTCAAATTGGCTTTCAAGTTTAAAAATATTAAAATATTAACTCCAAATAAATGTATCATCAAAGCAATTATTTTTCTTTCGTGGTCCTGGGGATTGAACTCAGGGCCTTTACATGCTAAGCAAGCCTCTGCCACTGAGATACATCCCCAGATCCCAAAGTAATTCTTGAAAAGGAGTTAAAGGGTGAAAAGAAAATATTATGGGCCTATAAACCTAGATTTAAAAAATCAGCAATTGGAAAGTAGAGATGGGCTTTTAGAAAGTAAATACTTAGCAAACATTAAAAAATACATTAATTTGCACTGGTGCAGTGACACATGCACCAGCAACTCAGGATGCTGAGGCAGGAGGATCATAAGTTAGAGGCCAGAGGCAGCTTGTGCAACTTAGTGATACCCTGTCTTATAATGAAAAAAAGGGGGACTGGGGATATAACTCAATGTAGAGTGTTTAAAAGTATGCTCAAGGTCCTGGGGTCAAACCCCCGGTACCAGAAAAAAAATGCATTAATTTGCTCACAGAACGCATAATTAGTGAGAGCCTATTATAGGTCAAATACCATCACAAATGTTCAGACTATGGTATATTTCTCAGCAGAATTGTCAAGGATCCCTTATCATACACATGTGTATACATGCTTGTGAAAAAGAGGGAAATAAAGGGAAATTGTTCTAATAATAGTGTTGTATTAGCCTGTCCTGTAGGTTATTAGCTACTGATACTTAAACAAATTTTTTCTTTTTGTTTTGTTTTGTTTTTGAAACAAGGTCTTTCTATGTAGTCCCAGCTGGCCTTGAACCCATGATCTTCCTGTCTTAGCCTCCCAAGTATTGAACAGATATTTTTTAAAATGGTAGCATCAAATTTACCACACTAGTAAGTTTTTTCTTGCCTTTGCCTTTACTCTGTTAGTGCATATAGCTTTATTAACACACTTAACAGCAATGCCTCTGTCTCCTCCTACCTATTCCTCCTCTTCCTAGAGGGCTATGTTCTTTTTTTTTTTTTTTTTTTTTTTTTTTTTTT
>VMDO01001073.1:0-115000 GCA_007922755.1 Pedetes capensis
ATATATGTAATATATATATATGTAATATATATGTAATATTGTAATATGTATGTAATAAATATATGTAATATTTATGTATATGTATATATGTAATATTATGTAATATGTAATATGTAATATATATATTACATATATACATATATATTATATATTATATATCTACATATATATTATATATATATATAATATATATATATTATATATCTACATATATATATATATCTACATCTACATCTACATCTACATATATATTTTTTTAACTTATAAATCGGCCCTCTTCCAAGCTGTTTCTTGCCTGGGATCAAACCCAGGACCTCATGTATAGGAAGCAAGTACTCAATCTTGGCACCCTTCTTTTGGGGAAGGCTTGGCATGTTACATGATCTAACTTGGCTAGTGCTTGCTCTAGCTGTGAATTATAATTAACTATTGATGGGAATATAAAAGAGATCTGATTTACATGCTGCCATTTTCACATCCCAGTATGTGAACCAAATCCAACTACCTCCATCCTTGCAACACAGTGAAGCTGAAAATGCAAAATCTGTCTCATTTATAACCAGAACTGTTGCTCACAGCTGACCAACAATGATTACAAGGATGCAATACAATCTGTTCTGTAAGAATTACTTTATTAGTATTATGATAACATTGGCAGCATTGCCCTACCATGTTCAGTTTCAGAGAACACTAATTCTTTCGTATGAAGCCAAACTTGTTCTTTTTCTGCTAAAAAATTGCTATGATATGGAAATAACTCCTGGAGGACAATTGCACATCTCAGATTATCTTTCCTGTTTGTTTATCTATTTTTGCCTAAGAATTTTTGCCTCAGACCTAGTGGCTTAAAAGTATGCCATTTTATTAATAGCTATGATTCTGTGACTTGACTGGGTTCCATGAGATGGTTTTACTACTCACTTGTAACTGAAGTCACTCATGCAGTTACATTCAGCTCTGAGCATTTTTACTGACCCCTCATCCTCCATGGTATCTGCATGTGGCCTATTATCTTTCAGTAACCTAACCAAATTTTTCTTTTAGCATAGCAGGAATTTCCAAGAAGACAGCTTCCATATTTTGGCTTATTAAGTCTCTGTTTGCATCACCCATTCTAGTCACTCAAGGCAAGTCACACAGCTAATCCCTGAGGCAGTGTAGGGAGGTAACTGTGCAAGGGTATGAGTATTGATAGAATATAACAGGGTCCATCAATGTAATTGACTACCATCTCTCCACAATGATGTTAGTGAATTTGAGTTGATGGGCAAGTTAGAATCATGATAATATGAACCAAAATAATATGTTATATAAACAATTTCACAAAATCATAATTGTCAACCTTGCTTGGTGTCATTATTTGGTGAGGGTTGGGAGGTAATATTAGGAAATGGAGGAGAAAGAAAGTAGTACCAAAACTGAAACAACTGACTTTGTATCTTGTCAGCCTTTTATGAATGATAATAAATCTCCATTAAAGGACATATTAGCTCATTTGTGCATGTCTATTAGGAATTGAACCTAGGGCCTTGCACATACCAAGCATGTGGTTTGCCACTAAAGTATATGCCTACTTTGTGTTTGCTTCCTTTTGACAAAATTGTTCTTGCCATGTGTCATCAAAATGGGTAAATGTGCCTAACAAACAACTTTGACATGACTTCTATTAGACTTTAATTCTCTTTCTCTTTCTCTCCTTTCCTTGGCCCACACATTTTCATTTCTTATCAAATTCTCTCTCACTTGTTCTCTCTCATACGTGCAACTGTACACACACACACACACACACACACACACACACACACATACAAACACACACAAGCACACACATACCCCTTTTACCATATTATCATAATGTCTGTGAAATGGAAATGTTGATTTTTGGAAATGGAAATAATTTGAGTTTATCTTATTTTTTTATGGTATTTTACATGTCACATAATTTTTCAAGATTGTAAGAAACATTAGCATTTTTAATATGTTAAATATCCTATCAGATAAAATAGCTGAGTCATGGAAACTTTCATATTCCTACTTTGAAGTAGAAAATTAATTTTCTATGGATTTGGGAACTGTATAGAAAGACAAGTGTAAATGTTAATGGCTCTGTATGTTAGATATTCTCTACTTCCTCAGAATTGTAGCATCTTATTTTAAATTGACACTCAGTGTTTTTCTCTTCTTGTGAAAATAATTTTTCACTCAGTACTGCTTTTCTTTCTGTAGACACCATACTATTTTTCTTTTCTTTTCATCTTTCAATATTATTTTACACTGACAAACCAATTTGCCACCAGGTGTTTGGGGAGTAGTTTGTTGACACATGTATTTTAGGGAATCTACATAGTATGCCAAGAACAAGGTCTTGCAAATCATCCAGCTCTAGATATTGGTTCTACCTGTTAACTTAGAAGTTTCATTAATATCTTTAAGCCTGTACACATTCATTTGTAAAAATCAGTGAAACATTTCCTCATGATTCTTTTATATACTAAATAAAATAACTCTTGCAAAAATTATTTGCATTGTGCCTGACATTGTAAGCACTACAATTATATATTTTTGTTGTTTAATCCCTTAAGTGAAATGACATATTAAAATAAATAGGAAACTTAAATAATATTTAAATATAAAATTTTTTTCTCAGATCATACAAGGGTCATGGTCATATATGGCCCCTTCTTTGTGGAGCTAATACTTAGCTAAAAATACATCGAAATTATACAAAAACATAAGACAGGAAGAGAAAGCAGTAATCTTATAATAATTTGAATGCAAACCACCAAATTGATAATATATGTAAGAGAGAGAGGAAGAGAATTAGGTCATGGGTAAACTAACTTTGGAAGTACTTTAGCCTCAAAGGCATTTTTTCCCCTTCCAAGTCCTGTACTTAAAGTTCTACAATTTAAAACTTTATTCCAGATAATTAGAATACTGTTTCAGTTTATGAAAATTCATTTGTTTGTTCTTAAACTTCATTTGACATTTAGCAAACTTCAGAAAGGAATGACTACCAAGATATATTTTAACCTGTTTTCTCACATGCTTTCCTCATTATCTTCTTAAAAATTTTTCTCTAAAAGCATCATAGGAACAATTGTAATTAGGCTAATTGTGTGCACCCATATGTGCAGCTTATGGCAATAACAGAGCAATCATAGCAAGAACGTGGTGCGGTATGCTTTAGCAGGCAGCAGCCACAGCACTTTTAGGGCTGGACTCAGTCTAGGGCTAACAGCTGTGCCAAACAGAATGATGGAACATCATGTAGTCCCTTTGGTGTGAAAATGAATCCACAGTTATTTATAGGGAATGATTAACATAACATTTTATAAAAGTAAACATTTTTTTCAACCCTAGAGAAACTATTAAAAAAAGAAAAAGGATGGAAGATAAAAGGATACTTTCAACTGACCTCAAAGGCTTGATGAGAAACTGATAATGTCAGTGACTATAAAATCATCTTGCAGATTGTGTAGACAGATCATCAACCCCAACAATAGAGTTGAAGAGTTAAAAGTCATAAAAGGAAACAAACCCACCCTCAAAGTATTTGTGAATATGTAGAATATCGATATGAAGATGATATCACAGTTTTGTTAATAAGTGAAATTGTGATAATTCCATGCAATTCCACTTTTCCAGTTTCTAATTTTTAAAACAGAATGAAAGAAATTTGGAAGGGATATGGAAAAGGAAGGGTGCCTGTGTGTATCTATCAATCATAAGTAAAAGTGATGCCAATTTTTTTGTCATATCAGTAACATCATTTACTCAGGATTAATCTCAATATTGGATGGCTGGTTAGACATATTGGAGATTAGTTTGAAATTGTATGGTGCAAAACAAATCAAATGAATTTGTACAAATGGCTTGTCTTGAACCCTTATCACATATGTTTGTCAGGTTTCATACTTGAGCAACTGTTTTTTTGTTGTTGTTGTTGTTGTTTGTTTGTTTGTTTTTGCTTTTGTTTTTGCGGTACTAGGGGTGAACCCGGGGCCTCGCACTTGCATGCTTTGCAAGTGCTGAACCACTGTGCTACACCCACAGCCCATTTTTTTTAGTTTTTATTTATTTATTATTTATTTTTTGAGACAGGATCTCGCTAAATTATGCACACTGCCTCTGGTCTCAAACTTGCTGTCCTCCTGCCTCTGCCTCCCTAATCGCTGGAATTACATGCCTGAGCCACCACACCCAGCTCTGAGCAACTTTTGACTTGGTCAAAAAGCAGTTCATTTTTGAGTGATGCTCATTTACAAGTTTTATTAAGATAGTAGTAAACCACAGTAAGAAAATTTTATTCCTGATATATCTGTCTGTAATTAATACTACTCCAAAATATCTTCCTGACTCTTTTGATTGAACACCAGAGAGCACCTGCACTTGAGGCTTTTTCCTTGAAATAGTGGAAGAAAGCAGTGATTTCCCTTGTGCATGTTGTGAATTTTACTTTTTACTTTAACTCAGGTAATATCTTATTTTCCAGAGTAATTGTAAGACTTTTTTGAAGTAGCCATACCATTGTTTGAATTCATTTACCAACTGTATTAGGTATTCCAAAGTTATCAGCCATGATCAGGCTTCCTTTACAGTGCTAAATAATTGTGGGTAGAACATACATTATCAAGCCAAGCTCTTGACTTACTTTAGCAGCATTAAGTTTAAATAAAGATAGCAGGTATCTCTGATATTGGCAAATTGAGGAATGCTCTTCACATAATTAAAATTGTGGGAGAATGGCTTATATATCAATCATTTTATTTTGGACATATACAGCTTTACTGAGCTACTGAGCCTTGGTGAAAATTTCTGTCCCAAAGTCTGGTGCGGCAAACATTCAAAAGTGACTATGACAGACCATTTACTATATGCCAAGTTTCTGTGTGGGATGCAAATATGTACAAAATATGGTTCCTATTTAAACATATCGATGAGAAAGAGAGCTGTATATACTGAAGAAGGGGAAGCTAATTGACTTAGTTAATAAGATAAAATATACTGCATCTGTGAATTCAAGGGGGATGCTATAATAAACTGGTAAGATAAGGAGAAAGAGACTTTGGTGTGTTCACCTTTCATGTGCTTCTGAGCAAAATGAATCAGGGTCTGAGAGTGAACTACATGGGTCACATTCCCCGTTGCCTCGATTCTAGATGTTCTCATGTTAATGCCTATGGAATATCCACATTTTATAAATAATTGTCTATACATGATTGTGGTTTGTGTGATAACCTACATGTTCTTTATGAATGTACATTTTCTGTGTGGCAGCCATCACTGCATGGGGAGCATATGAAGGACAAATCATAGTAGTAAACTTTATCCTTTTATGAAAGCAAGTATTCTACAGATTTATTATTCTCTTTGCCCTCTGTTGCCCTCAATGACATCCAAATCACCACTCAAAGACTTGGATAAACAGGAAGAATTACCATTTCTGAGGGATGAATAGGGGGAAGAGGGAGACTTATGCAAAAATAAATAACAGACAAAGCAGTATGTAAGTTTTACCTGTGTGTGGTTTATTATAGTGTGAACAATTAGTGTCTTAAATTCATAAGAGAGAAAACATGGGTTTCCAACAGAGTTATCTGCAAGTCTAGCTCACTTGAAAATTTGTGTGTGTTTAGGGAACTAGTTTGGTATTCTATCAAAAAAGTTCTAGGTTGTGTTGTTGTTGTTGTTAGGTGCCATCCAGTCGGTGTCTGACTCATAGTGACCCTAGGTACAACAGGCAAAACACTATTATCAGTATTTCTCTGCTATTCATAGGGGTTTCAATGGCTGATTGTTTTTGGGAGTGGGCTGCCAGGTCGTTCTCCCAAGCCTATAGCACCTGGTGTTCCCAGGTGGTCTCCCATCCAAGTACTAACTACGCCTGACCCTGCTTAGCTTCCAAGATCTGATGGGATTGGATGCCACAGTGGTACAGCTGCAGGCAGAGTTCTAGGTATATGTTTTTAACTGGTGACTTAGTGTGGGGTTTGATGACTTAAATAAAGAAATAACATAGTAAAAACCATGCTTTGACAGGTTGGCCAGGGAATGTTCTTCAGAAATTCCCAGACAAAAAGGAGAGCAGGAGCAGTGAGACCATGTACTAGACTTACTGTGATCCCTCTTGCTATCCCCATTGTGATCAAGGCATGAGTTGGTAAAGACTTGGACTAGGGTGATAGCAGAGAGACTGGCAAGGAAGTGGAAGAAAAT
This sequence comes from Pedetes capensis, assembly GCA_007922755.1. Lineage (NCBI taxonomy): Eukaryota > Metazoa > Chordata > Mammalia > Rodentia > Pedetidae > Pedetes > Pedetes capensis. The sequence continues at coordinate 6,220 of VMDO01001073.1, forward strand.
TGCTAGAAACTGGTGACTTTGGATATATAACAATCATTAACAGGTAGCGTTTACCTGGGAATATGTGGATTATTTTACTTTTATTATCTCATTTTTAACCCCAAGCCTTTTAGGAAGTGTAGATATTAATATTGCATGTTAAATAATTTTCTTAAGCTCACATACTTAATAATGATCAGAGCCAAAACTCAAGGCTTAGGTTTCAACCCAAGCCATGCTATAAAGGATACTGATTTCTCAGGAGGCTACAATAAAAAGTGATGTTAACATTTCCAGTTGGGAAACAGATGCCCATTAGAAGGCTGGTTTCTGTTGATCATTGGCATAAATACAATACAAACCATCTTTTTTCCTTCTTTTTTGTAGTGAGACTTCATGACAGCATATCAGAAGAGGGTTTCCATTACTTGGTGTTTGATTTGTAAGTACATAGTTTATGTTCATTTATTTTACAATCTGAAGACCGTTTAGGATTAAACATGTTTTTCTCATTGTACAGCTCAAATTAATGATCACTATAATATTTTTAAAATATCCTTAAAGTAACTTTCCAACCTAATTCTTTTGAAGAGCAATGACTACTGAATAGTGTTTTATTTAAATTTTGAATTGGTTATGAATCTTTTCTCTTTGTCCTATACATTGTGACATTATGAACAGATATCAGTTTTACAAAATTGCTGACATATGCAAAATTTTCTGTTGCATTTAAGAATTTGTAAAATGTATCATATTTAAGGAAAAGGCACAAGGAAGAAACTAATATTACCAAAGTTTATTTAAATTAATCAAAACTTTTAAACCAAAATTTTGTCAAAAAGAATGAAGAGACAATAATGACTTCTAGGAGGGATATAGTAAAACAGGCCACACACATGCCCACAAGGACTTTAATAAGAACACACTTTTCTCTGTGCACCATGGTGCAGGCCTATAATCCCAGCAACTTGGGAGGCTAAAGCAGGAGGATCATGACTTAGTGACACCCTGTCTTAAAATAAAAATAAAAATTAAATAAAAAAAAAAGAAGCTTGGGCTGCACCCCAGTGGTAGAGCATTTGCCTAGCATATGCAAGGCCTTGGGTTCAACCTCTCAGTACTAGGGGAGAAAAAAGAAGACACTTTCTTCAAATCAATTTGATACTAGTTATCAAGAAAATAGAAAATGGCCATACCATTTGACATAGTAACTTCACTCCTGGGAACAAGTCCATGGAAAGCATACCCTAAATCCAGATAAACATATATGCTAAAAGATGTTCATCACATCATCCTTTATAATGAGAAAAGAAAAACCAGCTTAGAGATCTAATAACAGAGAAATAGTAACATAACTATAGTATGCCCATGTAATAGATTACTCTTTAGCATTTTATGTGATGTTCACAAAGAGTTTTGGGAAATAGGTAAGAAAAACTAATTTCACATAATGTAAGTCTAATGCTAAGTTAATACTAAGTTTAGTTGGTTCAGCCCTACAATGATGTCATTAAGAAACCACATCGTAGGCTGAGTACAGTGGTTCGTGCCTATAATCCTAGCAACTCACGAGGTGGAGGAAGGAGGATGGTGAATTCAAGGCCAGAGGCAACCTGAGATCCTGTCACAAGATAAAAAATGAAAAATGGTCTGAGAGTGCAGACCACTGGTAGAGCACTTGCAAAGTATATGCAAGGCCCAGGGTTTAGCCTCCAAGGACCACCAAAAAAAAAAAAAAAAGAAAAAGAAAAAGAAAAAAAGAAAAGGAAAGGAAAGAAAAGGAAGAAAAAAAGGAAATTACATTTTTACTGTCTTTCTGTTTTTTGTAGTATGTGAATTTGTCTTAATACCCAGGTTCTTCCTGTGCTCTCAAGTTGATTGCTTCATTTTCAAATATCACAGTGACTTCTAAAGTCAGAAAAAGGAGAATAGTAACTCCATTGTGGGCATTTCTTTTTATCCATTTGGAAAAGCTTACTCAAGAATCAATTAAAAGATATTGCTCAATGAGTATTTAGAATTGCTTCTCAGTGTCGTGGCTAAATCAAGTACAGTTGTTCCTCAGTATACCAACATCCATGGATGTTCAACTCCGTCATATAAAATGGAGTAGTATTTACATATCACCTATACACATCATCCTATATACTTTAAATCACTGCTAGATTACTTATAATACCTAATACAGAATAAATGCTATGTGAATAGTTGTTATTATACATTGTTTAAGGAGTAATGACCAAAAAAAAAAGTTTATATGTGTTCCGGAAAGATGCATTTTCTTTTGGATATTTTTGGTCTGTGGTTGGTTGAATTCCTAGATGCAGCATCTCCAGATAAGGAGAGCCAACTGTATTGGTACAGAGAATGGAATTACAATGGCAGCCCTGCCACCCTGGCCTCCCATCCCATCAGATCTCAGAAGATAAGCAGGGTGGGGCCTGGTGGTACTTGGATGAGAGACTACCTGGAAACACCAGGTGCTATAGATTTGGGTGAAGGACCTGGCAGCCCACTCCCAAAAAACAATCAGTCATTGAAAGCCCTATGAATAGCAGAGAAGCACTGATATATTGTCAGACATTGGACAGTGTTGGGGAGTGCTTCATCTGTTGTATGTAGGGTCACTGTGAGTTAGACTCAACTTGAAGGCACCTAACAACAATAATCGTGATTCAGTCTGTAGGTCCAGTAATGGAACTGACTCCCCTGAATCATATGATGTCACACTTAGAATGAAATCATGATTTTATTGCCAGGAAATAAGGGGAGCCTTACCCATGAGCAGACAGCCGAGAATGGCTGTTTTCTGTTTTTTAAATTGGGTAATTTATATTGTTCTGTATTCAAGTTTGATTATCTGATTCTTTCCTGTTTTTTTCCATTCTGCTGTCGAGCTTACCTGTTGAGTTTTTATTTTTAATTTAGGTTATTGTATTTTTTAGTTCTGTAATTTTCTTTAGGCTGTTCTTTATATTCCCTATTTCTTTGCTGAGATTTCCTTTTTTTTTCTTTTTTCATTTGTTTCAAGTGTATTCATGGTTGCTCACTAAAGCATTTTTATTTGACTGATTAAAAATCCTCGTCAGATAAGTCCAACAGCATTTTCATCTTGGTTTTGATGTCTCTTGATTGTCTTCTCATTCCAACTGATCTTTTTCTGGTTCTTGATATATTTAGAGATTTGGTGTTATATCCTAGATATTCAAGGTATTTATTTTACAGAATTCTGTACCTAATTACCTCTAGGTTTTACAAGTCTTCCTCTGATGCCTCACTAGCAGGAATAAGAAGGTGCCACTTTATTATTGACAGATAATGGAGGACAGCCCAGTTCCCTACTCAGCCTCCATTGACACCCCCATGGAGAGTGTTTCCTTGCTATTGTGCAGAGATTGCAGCACTGCAGCAGAGGGTTTTTGTTGTTGCTGTTTATTTGTTTGTTTTGCTATATATAATAAAAATGTGTCTACTCTATTTTTTCAGAATCAGATCTGTTTTTATTTCTTAGTGAGTTTAATTGGTTAGATACCTTTTGATATGCAAACCAAAGCATGAGACAGGTACTTCATGCTATGGTGAATGTTGAAATGAAAAATACTTTTCCTAATTCTTATTACTTAAGTAATATATTCTGAATTTGATTTGATAACAGTCTCGTCAGGGAGGAAAAGCTTTTTCAACCCTTTTAAGTTCAATATTTAGGGGCATGTGAATTAAACTAACAAAAGACAGATTAACAAGAGAAAAGGTACACAATTTATATTAATAGCTAAGAGGGTTCAGCCTGCAGCTGTAGCCCTGTGGCATTCGATCCCATCAGATCTCAGAAGCTAACCAGGGTTGAGCCTGGTTAGTACTTGGATGGGAGACTGCCTGGGAACACCAGGTGCTGTAGGCTTGGGAGATGGTCCCGGTAACCCACTTCCAAAAATCAGCCTTTGAAAACCCTATGAACAGCAGAGAAACACTGACAACAGTGTACAACCCTATTGTACATAGGGTCTCTATGAGTCGGATACTGATTTGACAGCACCTGACAACAACAAGAGGATTCACAGAAAAGAAGTTAAACTCAATTAGTTACATTCAGATACTTGTATAATTTCAACAAAAGAAAGGATTTGAGCTTCAAGAGATTATAAATTATGGAGAAGTGAATAGTGAATATATGGAGAAACTAATGGAAGAAAATGACTATTTCAGTAAAATCTATTTATGTAAACTCACCTTTCTGGCAAATCTCCATCTTCTATAAGAATCATTCTTACTGGTACCAACGAGCAGGGGTGGGGTAGGGGAAGAGGATATCTTCTTCAAAGAGAAATTGATACCATGATTTTGAGCAGATAAGGAGAGCAGAGAACTCTTCCTGTATCTGTTGATTTCTCTTTTGACCTTTAGTTCAAAATAATCTTTATGCCAAAGTTATTTTATTTTCTCATTTATCTTGTTTCTGTTCTTCGGGTTTATTCTAACTTTTTGTTTATGGTGTGTGTGTGTGTGTGTGTGTGTGTGTGTGTGTGTGTGTGTGTGTGATAGGGCTTGATCCCATGGCTAGGCAGGTGCTCTTCCACTAAGCTACATCCTTAGTCTGTATTTTCTTATACATCATTTTTAATTCAGCAAAATAATTATTGAAGAACACATGGTGAAAATAGTTCACACGGAAACAAGATAAGATTTGCAACTCCAGTGCAAATGTATAGGAGTGAACTTGTCTGTGGTAATTATTATCTCTGAAATCAAAGTGAAAAGATCTCCGAGTGTGAAAATTTACATACAGACCTTAGTTATTTGAAACTTGCTGTGTCAAGCAGCTGAACCTCTCCTTCTAGAATGAAGAGCTCAGACTCTTGCAATTATTCATTAATACTTAAAGTTTAAGATTTGAATTAATAGTACTTCTCATCAAAATGCTTTGTCAGTAGATGAGATTAGTAATTAAATATAATTCAATAAAATACCCAGCTGTAGTGACACTTGTCAAGCAGTGGTTAAAAGTGTAGATTTTCAATGCCTAAAAAGAGAGCATACCCAAGATAAATACATATATTCTCAAATTATGTAATTATTGTGGTGCACATCAAGGAGGAGGAAAAGTAAGTAGCTTTAGAAAATATACATTTTAAAAATAGTTAAGAATGACTTTAAAGATATCAGTGAAATGCTCGTGAGAAAATTGGAAGGCACTGAGCCAATCAGTTCCAAGATAAAATAACTATTTGAATTCCTGAGAAAGGAATGTTTCTTGTGTTCTCCTCTTTGATGCTTGTTTTGGCAGTGTGGTACTTGTGCATGCTTCCTGTGGAATGTCAGATATTCAAAATCTAATGGGAAGTCCTATTTTTATAGGTGCATTGAGTCATTTTCTAATGGAAGACTTTTCAATTTCTAAAAAGCAAAACAAAAGATGACATGAGTATATGAAAAAAATCAGTTTCTTCTGGCTATTTTGAATTTATATATTTTTGAGCTATATCACCACCATTTCCAATAGCAAAGCCTTGGTACTCTCTTTTGCATGTGGACTTAGAAAAAGTGGGAAAGGCTTTCATGAAAAGAAAGACATCTTCACAGTAAATACTGAACTGCCCTGACTTTTTGGAATCACCCTTTCTTAGGGTTTATGCCTAGCAGAGTTTTCAGGCATGTTAGTAGCTCTGAAGACCAGAAGGGCTAAATTTATAGAGATGGGGATTCATCTGAAGTCTAAAGGAAAATAAGGAAGTGAAGAAATGCAGCTAGATTTTAGTCCTCAAGGGAGAGGCCTCAGGAGAGATATTGGCTTTTGGCAGTTCAGACAAATCCTATCCATTTTGAGGGCTGATGAGAAATAAGGCCTTGACGAGGGCCTGAACATTAGGTGGAAAAACTGTTTTCCCTCCACACGCTGTAGGTTCATTGACTACAGCCCTGTAAATTAGACTGACAGAAGACAGTTTAAGAATAGAAAAGGCAAACAGAAGTTTGTTAGCCACTATCACATGCTCAGAGAGGAATAACTCAAAGGAATGATTAGAACTTGGAATTATGTAACATCTTAACAAAAGAACAATAAGTTTTTGAGAAATGACAAAACAAAGGAAAGATTTGTAGTGGCAGGAAATTATATGAAGATAAATATAAAGGGGAACTAATGGCAGAGAAAGCCTGCAGCCATACCACTGTGGTGTCCTATCCCGTCAGATCCTGGAAGCTAAGCAGCATCGGGCCTGGTTAGTACTTGGATGGAAGACCACCTGGGAACACCACGTGCTATAGGCTTGGAAAAAGGACCGAGCAAACCACTCCCAAAACACAATCAGCCATTGAAAACCCTATGAATAGCAGAGAAGCACTGACAATACTGTTTCGCCTGTTGTACACAGGATTGCAATGAGTTGGGCACTGACTGAACAGCACCTAACAATAACAACAATGGCAGAGAAAGATTGATTTTAGTAAGGTCTGTTCCATATATTCTCTGGTGCAGGCCCCAGGATAATAAGGGTCAGTGCCTTCTCTAGTGACTAACTTCTGTGTCCCCTGGAGAAAGGGGAGGGGAACAACTTTACAACGTTATATCCTGCTTTTAGGCTAATGGTGAGGACAGAAACTGGTGTATCTTTTTTTTCAATAGTCTTCAGCTTAAAAGAATTCATATGACAATGTAGCATGTTTTGGGATGACATATTTTGCTACTCTTCATTGATGGTATGTGTACCTCAGGGACTGCATGTCACAGAAGATCTGTGTTACCTATATATTGAATAAATACATACAATGAAATACAAATTCATCACAGTACCCTCTGAGCCATGAGTAAATGTATAGAGAATAACACTTGGGTTGATTTTCTGTAATCTCCATAGGGAACAAAAGTAGTTAGATTAGAGTAAGGCTTATTAAAAAGAGTGCTGAGAGTGAAGACTTAATTTTCAGTCTCAAAATTACTTAGGACTAGCCAATTAGTGTTATCATTTCTCTAAGCCCATTTATCTTATATAAAATGTGCCTGTGGGACTAGATGAAAAATTTGTTAGACACCTCTCGAGTCCTCTCTATTTTGTGAGGCCAGGCTGCTGTTCTCATCAATTTGAGGCTTCTTGTAGAATTAATAAGACTCCTGATGTCATTTATAAATGTTAAAACATTTCTTAAGATTCTAAACTCCTAGAGAAAAATGACATTATTACATATAATATACAAAAAAACATTTTCCCCCAACAAAAACACTTCTTGGTGCATGATGTATTTTTTTCTTTCTCTGTTTTATAATGTTTCAATTTGTGTCCCCAGATAATAAATTCTCATGAAATACACATAATAGTTGTCTACAAAATGCTTTAAGAAAAAAGCAATATTTCTCACAATTTTAAAATAAATGCCCCATTTTGACAAATTCAAAAGGGAACGCTTTAAGCAAATGTGAAGTGCTGCCTCTCGTGTCCTCATTACATCATATTTAGACCAGCCAAAAAAGCTTGCTCGGGTTGTATGTTTTCCAGCTATTGTCAGGAATATGTGTATTTTTCACTTGAAGTTATATGATAATACTTTTTAAGTATACTTCTTGGGCTAGGTGGTTAATACTCTTCTTATTAATATCAAGACTAAAGAATTGGTTGAATATCATCTTTTTCTCAAAGAATTCATAGTTCAGAAAGTGGATTGTTTTTGTTGTTAGGTATCATTGAGTCGTATTGACTCATAGGAACCCTCACAGGGTTTTCAGTGGTTGATTGGGTATTGTTTCTGGAGTAGATTGCCAAATCCTTCTCCTATTTTTGTGGTGCTGGGGATCAAACTCTGCATTACAGAATGCAGAGCAGCACTTTACCAACAGACCTAAACCCCAGCCCAGAAAGTGGATTAGTGGCTCTAAAAATGCACAGTCTAGGTCTAATATGGTAAAAGCTTTAAGAGGTACACAAGAGTTTGGCATTCATTCCGTCATAGTATTAGGAAACAATGAGAGAACTGAAGTTGAGGTAGGCATAATCATGTCCTTGGGAATAATCCTTCAGTCAATAAATATACACTTAGTATACACCTGCTGTGCCAGACACTGCAGATATGCAGATGAAGGAAAGGTGAACAATTTCTTCCGTTAAAAACACCTAAAAGCAATTTCACACTCACTATTTATGCATCCTTTCATGTACTGTAATATTTGGTTGCATAGCTAACAAGTTGATATGATGTAACAGTTTTCACAGCTGGTCTGTGTCAGTTGTTCATCTCTGTGGCTTCACAGTATAATTCTGCTATTATGCCAATAATATACTTTTCTATCTCACATTATGTATTCCAATGATTATTAAATCTTTTTGGGATGAGGGTGGGGGTATTAGTTTCATTTTACTGAATACCTGTTACCTATAACAATAAACTTTATCCCTCTTGAAACCTATCTACTATAATATTCCACTTGAGATCAGGCATAGTGGCATATACTTGAAATCATAGCATATAGGTGGCTGAGGAGGATCACAAGTTTGAGGGTAGCCTAGGCTATATAGAGGGTTTGAGGGTAGCCTGGGCTATATAGAGAATTCATGGCCAGCCTGGGCTACCTAGTGAGATCTTGTCTCAAAAAAATCTTTTTGATGCACATCATGATTACAATTTCTAAAATTTTACTAAAGATCATTCAAAAGTAACTGCAGCAGTATATAGGCAGGAAATTACCAGAAAATCAAGAGGGATTCAGAAGAGGGTGGGGACATCATTGCTGATGTCAGATGGATATTAGCCAAAAGTAGAGAATATCAGAAAGATGTCTATCTATGTTTTATTGACTATGCAAAGGCATTTGACTGAGTGGATCATAATAAATTATGGATAACACTTCAGAAAATGGGAATACCAGAGCACCTAATTGTACTCATGACAAATCTGTACATGAACCAGGAGGCAGTTGTTCGAATAGAACAAGGAAACACTGCCTGGTTTAAAGTTGAGAAAGATGTGTGTCAGGACTGTATACTTTCACCCTATCTCTTGAATTTATATGCTGAGCAAATAATCCAAGAAGCTGGACTTTATGAGGAAGAACGCAGCATCAGGATTGGAGGAAGACTCACTAACAGCCTGCGTTATGCAGATGACAAAATTCTCCTTGCTGAAAGTGAAGAGGATTTAAAACATTTACTGATGAAGATCAAAGATCAAGCCTTCAATATGGGTTACAACTAAACATCAACAAAACAAAAATCCTTACGACTGGGTCAGCACGCAATTTCACAATAAATGGAGAAAAGATTGAGGTTGTCCAAGATTTTGCTTTGCTTGGCTCTATAATCAACACTGACGGAAGCAGCAGTCAAGAAATCAAAAGACTGCATTGCTCTAGGAAAAGTTGTGGCAAAAGATCTCTTATAGTATTGAAAAGCAAAGATGTCACATTGAAAATGAAGGTGTGTCTGACTCATGCTATGGTATTTTCAGTCACATCATATGGTTGTGAAAACTGGACTTTGAACAAGGGAGACAGGAAAAGAATTGATGCTTTTGCATTATGGTGCTGGAGATGTCTATTGAATATACCATGGACTGCCAAAAGAACCAACAAATCTGTCCTAGAAGAAGTGCAACCAAAGTGCTCCTTGGAAGCAAGAATGGCCAGACTGCAGCTTACATATTTCGGACATGTAGTCAGGAGAGATCAGTCCCTGGAGAGATCATGTTTGGGAGAGTGGCAGGTCAACGAAAAAAAGGAAAGTCCTCCACCAGATGGATTGACACAGTGTCTGCAACAATGGGCTTAAACATAAGTAAGATTATGTGCCTGGTACAGAATCAGGAAGTGTTTCGATCTTCTGTACGTAGGGTCGCTATGAGTCGGACTCCACTTGATAGCACCTAACAACAACAAATAGAAAACAGTATACAGATAATCCCCAGCACTGCAAAAACAGAAGGATGGGGCAGTCCATGCCTAAAAAAAAAAAAAAAAAGTCCTGAAACAATCAGCCTTTGAAACCCTGTGGGGGTTGCTATGAGTCAGACATGACTCGATGGCACCTAACAATAACAACTTTATGGGTAGTACAAATAGCTAATAATTACAAAATATTCCCGATTCTTCCCTCTTGTCCTTTGTTTCATCACTTTTATTCATTTCACTTATACATAAGCATGTGTATACATATAATTGAATGAATAGTTGCAATTATTACTTTAAACTAACTATTGTCTGTCAGATCAATTTAAATTAAGAAAAATAAAAGTTTTTATTAGCTTCCCTTATTTATTCCTTGATGCTATTCCTTTCTTCATGTAATTCTGAATTTATTATCTTTATCATTCTCTTTTTCTTTGAAGCATTTTGTTAACATTTATATAAGATCTACTAGCAAAAAATTCCCTCAGTTTCTGTTTGTCTTTTACAGTATTGATTTCTTCTTCAGTTTTGAAGTATAATTTCATAGAGTGTAAAAATCTAAATTTTTTTTCTCTTAGCTCTGTTTCATTCTACTCTATCCTTATTTGCATAGTTTCTAAGATATCAGATGTAATTCTTATCTTTGCTCCTATATAGGTAAGATGATTGCCGCCCCCCCAGATTCTTTCAGAATTTCTCCTATTTTTATGAGATAATATGTCTGACAATAACTATTTTGGGAGATTCTTAGTCATTATTCCATTAAATATCACTTCTCTTCCTTTCCTTCTTTTGCTATTCCCATTAAATGTATATTATGCCATTAAATGTATATTATATCTTTTGTAAGGCTGGGGTTTAGCTCAGTTGGTAGAGCATGCTCTCTGTGTGCTCCGAGGACCTGAGTTTGATCCCCAGCACCGCATAAATGGGAGAAGGACTTGGCAGCCCACTCCCAAAACAATCCCAAAACAAGCAGCTATTGAAAACCCTATGAAGAGCAGTGAAGCACTGACATAGTGGCAGGTATGGCACAGTGTCAGATAGTGTTTCATTCTGCAGTACACAGGGTTGCTATGAATCGGACCCAACTCAATGGCACCTAACAACATATATTTTTTAGTTGTCCCCACATTTATTATTCTAATTATTTTCAGTTCTTTTTTTCTTTTCAGTTTTGGAAACTTCTATTGTCATATCCTGAATCTCAGATATTCTTTCCTCAGCTATGTCCAGTCTACTTGTGAGCCCATCAGACATATTCTTCATTATTCTGTTACATTGCTTTTTGATAGGTAGCTTTTCTTTTCTATTCTTTCTTGGAATTTTTATCTCTTTGACTATATCACTCATTTGTTCTTGCACTTTTTCCATTAAGGCCCTTTGTATGTTAACCATAGTTTTTTGGGTTTTTTTTTTTGTTGTTGTTGTTGTTGTTGTTGTTTTAATTCCTGGTCTGATAATTTTAATATTCCTGCTATTGTTAACTCTGGTTCAGATTCTTGTTTGGTCTTTTCAAACTGTGGTTTTTGCCTTTTAGTTGTCATTGTAGTTTTTAGGAAAGGTGGACAAGATGTATTAGGTAAAAGGAACTGTGAAAAATAGACCTTCCACAGTGTAGAGGTAAGGTGTGGGGAAAGGGGACGCTCTGTAGTCCTGTGTTCAATCTCTATGTTTTGTTGAGCCTATGCCCCCAAGTTGTGCACTTAACTAATGCTTAGGTTCTTCTAAAGTAATTCCTTCTAAGGCTAGACCTTATTAAGATAAATAGAATGCCACGCCATATTTCAAAGTAGTTCCTTTTCCTCTCCCATTCTGGAAGCAAGAGGAAATTTCTCCTCCAGTGTTCCCTATGAAGACCTAATACAGCTCTTGGAGATTGCTGTGATTTTGGTATGGTTTGAGAATGTCTTTGAAAAGGTCACATCTTAAAATTTAATCCCTGTTACCAGGGTCTAAGAAGGCAGAAACTTAATCCAGCTATGAGGGTTAGAGGTGGTACCTTTGAGGGGCAGTTAGGATTGGATAGATTCATCAGTGTGGAGCCCTCATGATTGAACGCTGGGGACGTTTTAAGAAGAGAAAGAGTCCAGAAGAGATACGTACATGAGCTCGTTGGCTCTTGCCATGTGATATCCTGTGCCACCTGGGCACTCGGTCTGCAAGAAAGCTGTTACCAGATGTGAACCCTTGAACCTCCAGAATTATTAGCTAAACATTATCTGCTTTCTTTATAAAATTACCCAGATTCAGATATCTTGTTATAGTAATGAAGAAAACAGACTGACACAAAGGTAAAATTCACAAAAGTATGGCTGAGTCCTAAGATTGGGTTCCGCTGGAGTTTTTATCTCTGTCTTGTCCACTGTGAGCCTTAGAAATTCACCAGAGTTTATGTTTTCTTACTTCACACTGGTTCCAAGGAGGTGTATGCTCACAGATTTCAACTTTGGTACATTGTGATAACCTATGTCCACATGCCTTACTCTCCAACTTTGGGATTACTGGTTGCATTATTATCTCACCTCTTTGGCAGATATAAGAATAATTGTTAATTTTTCATTTTGTTAAGCTCTGTACTTGTTGTTATTATAGAGTGATGGTTTTAAGCTCCTTAGATGCAAGTCCAGAACTGGAAGTCCTCACAAAGTTTTGCTTGTTTTTTTTTTTATTTGTTTGTTTGTTTTGTTTTTGATCTTAAATTTTATAAAATTCAATTAAAAAGTTCTAAATTGCTTTGATTTGAAAATATAGGCAAGATATTATACATTAGAGGTTAGAAATCAAGCCTAGAAATTTGAATTTTTTACTACATTTATTTTTCTTTTCTTTTTTCTTAGTAATTCTTAGTGTATAACTTAATGCATTTCATTATGACATTTCCATACATGCACATCATTGTACATTTCTCATGTTTATATTTCTTAAGATAATTAGAAGTCTGATCTACATATTTCTTATAGACTAGGTAGCCAACACTGATAAAATAAGTACTTTGAGTATTTCTCAGAAAACAACGGAAATTTAGTAATCACATTTTAAATCACACTCTATTGGAATTTGATGCTCAGAGTCATTGAAAGGTTTACAAACTCTTTTGCTGAATCAGATTTTGAAAAGCATAATTTTCTCAAAAAGTTAAATAAATGTAAAACCATGGATACTTATTAATTTGCTGCCTTCTTAAGTAATTTTACTTCAACTCTTGGGTCAGATGGTTCTTGTTGAAAAGGGTATAAATTGCTATCTTGGGTATTAATTGTCATTTTGGAGGAAGTGGGTGCCTGGACTGTCAGTGACATTCTGCTATGTAAGAGAATCTGGAAAAGTTACAATTTAAAAGATGTTGGGCTAAGTTTAGCAGTCAGCTTCTTCAGTATGTGATGATATTTTCTGCCATGTGCTCATCCATTTCATCTCTCAGCCTGGACTTTGTAGGCAGGGAGCCCAACTCCCACTTGATCCCTGCTTACTTTTCACTTGTACTTGAGACACTCAAACTTGGCAGGTTCTGCTACTGGCTTGCAGTTAATTTCCCCTCCCATCCCCCTTCCCAAGTGCTTTGGTACTTTAGAAATTCTCCATAAATAGACTTGATATTATAATACATTCATTCAATGAATACTGATTAAGTGCTAATTATATGTGAAGAACTTTGTAAATACTAGAGATAAAACTGTGAATAAGACATAGTCCCTGCCTACAAGGAGCTTACAGCTTACAGGGTCAAGAGACAGAAAACTATGGTGAGCCGGAAGACAGGGTGAGCTCATGGGCAGGCAATGGTGTCTGGTGAGCACTGGTAAGGGACATGCAGGAGGCTCTACACTTAGATTTGAAAGACTTAAGGGTTGGAGATGTAGCTCAGTGGTAGAGCACTTGCCTAGCAAGTACAAGGCCCTACAAAAATTCACAGACCCTAACTCTTCCCTGCAATGCTAAGAAGAACAATATGTATAAAGACACAGAGAAGACTGGAAATTTCTTGAAACTTGTTGTTCATTGTGGGTAATCTGTTAGGTTTGAGTGTGGAAGAACAGCTCTGTAAGGCTCTGAGACTGAAGAACCAGGCTAAACCCAATATTCTCATCACCTCTCAGATTTATCATTCCTTGCACTAAAACTTGATCATCTAGAGAGGAGTAATATATTATGTGTTTAGAAAAAACATTTAGCTACAAGTTAGGGAACATATGGGCATTCTAATGCATGATGCTAGATTTTGGATATAGGTCATGCAGTGAGAATACAGTGAGGAAGTTTCTATAATAAACTCATAGAAATAATAGATATAATGTTAATTGCACCTAAAAATATTTTGTTGAGGACTTATGTCTGTTTAGAACAATCCATTCCTAAAATAAACTGCAATAATCTGAATAAAGAAAGGAATTTCTTATCTCTTTTAATGCTTTGACTAGCTAATTAATAACTTTGTAATTGAGAACAGTTAAAACAATGACATTTTGTTAATAGACATTTAGCAGGCTCAGAAATAGGTACTAGTTCACTGTTTTTGGAATTTTGCACATGTGAATAAGCTAAGTAAAACAGCTAAAATAAGAGAGATAATTGCAATAGGTCCAAGGAAAGTATGGTATATGACTTTTGAGAAGAGTCCTTCTCTGTACTAGCAAAGCAAGGATCTGAACAGCACTAAAGCACACTAGACACTCGGTAAATATCTGTTGAATAAATGACTTGAATTATCTGATACTTTAAGTCAGAAAATTAGAAGAAATCATTAAGAATAAAACTGAAATTGTATATACTCATTCTTGATGTACATATATGTGATACATGCATCACATATGTGATGTATCATGGTTCCATGAGATGGTGAGGGCAAACAGATAACTGAACAGAGTTATTCTTTCCCAGTGGTCTGAATAAAGCTTATGAAAATTGAAGAGTTGTTGATTTATTTGATTTAAGAAGAGATCTAAAATGTTTGAAAGAAGAAAAATGGCCTTTGTTGGTTTAGTAATAATTTTATGTTGAATATTTGATGAAGAATATAATTTCAACACAACATGGTATTTACACATTAAGTCCCTCTTTCATTATGCCTGTGTATCTGTCTTTCAGCCCCCTTCCCTGCCTAGTTAGCCACCAATCTCTCTAGCCATTGGATAAGACATTTGTGTGTATAACTGTTACTGATCTGTTCAATATGTGTCAGTGTTTTGAATTTAAGATTTCAATAGATGAGAATAATTGTTTTAAGAAAAGTGTTTCTTTTAAAGAATATTTGAATGAGAAATATTAATTTTACTTTTCATAAATGCTTTTGAACTTTGCAAATTTTGAATTTGAAATGAATAACTTAATGTTAAATTGGAATGTTTACTGAGCCCTAAAAATAAATCTTTCCACATAGAATTTTGATGAAAATTATAATTTATGGTCTTGTTCATTTTTTTTCTTTGCTATTTAGGGTATAAAAGATGTAGTTATCAAAAATTTTATATAATGTAGATTTACTGTCCTGGATCATAATTTTCCATAGATTATCCACAGTAATTTCTCATGTCGCCTGTAAATTGAGAAGGGAGAGGGTCAGATCTTAACAAATAATATTTTGATCTTATTTAACAAGAGATCTATCATTTCCCTAAAGAATATACTGTTTTAATTTCTTCCTGGCATATTTATGTTTAATGGCCAGATGCTCCCCTTTACAAGGAATTAAACCAATATACTACTTTGTTAACCTCCCTTCCCTATTGGATAGGTCTCCACTTATCTGTCTTTGTTTTCCCAGTGTCTTCTCAGTTTCTGGAACTAAAAATGGTCTACAAGGCCAGGCACAGTGGCTCAAGCCTGTAATCCCAGCAACTTGGGAAGTGGAGGCAGGAGGATCACCAGTTGGAGTGTAGAGGCAGCCTGTGTAACTTAGCAAGACCCTGACTCAGAATGAAAAGTAAAAAATAATCTGGGGGTGCAGCTCAGTGGTACGCACTTGGAAAGCATGCATGAGGCCTTGGGTTTAACTCCCAAGTACTGGGGGGAAAAATGCTCAATAAACATTTGTTGAACCAAACAGAATCCTCAATCTTTTGCATTCATTTATTCATTCACTTGTTCATTGAACAATTGCTTTTAATGTTTATTCTGTACTTAATATAGTACCAGTCCTTGGAGCCAACAATGAATAAGATTTTATGCCTCTCTAAAGAAATTTGAAGTCTTTTGGATATTCAAAATACCATAGTGGTAATTTACAATACTATCTAGGTAATTTCCTTCTGTTTTTCTGTGTCTTCTTGGCTACTTCTTCCTTAATAATGAGAAACCTAAATATTGAATGCAAGGGCTTGGTCCTTAGGCATCATATATTTCTATTTACACTCTTTGCACTCAATTTCTAAGAATTTCATTCAGTCTCATGACCTTAAATTCCATCTATAAACTAATGACACCAAATTTAAAACTGCTGTTCAGACCTCAACCCAAACCCCAGATTTGAGTATCATATGGACTATTATCTCCACTTGTATGTCTAATTACATCTCAAATTTAAGACATCTAAAACACCTCTCTCATTTCCTTATAGTCAAATTTGCTCTTATCAGTTAATTGTAACTCCATCTTTCCAGTTGGTCAGGGCAAAGCCCTTGTTAGCTCATTTCTTTCTCTTATATACCTTATCTGATTCATCACCAACTTCTGTTAGCTTCAAAATATATTCAGAATTTGAAATTCAACACCATCTCTGCAGGACCATCATGGCCCAATCCACTGTTCTCTCTTGCCTGGATCACAATTAAAAGTATCCCAACTAATCTCCCTGTTTCTGCCCTTGACTTCTGCAGTATACTCTCAGCACAGCAACCAGTGAGAATCTGTCAAGATCCAAGAGCCTGCCACTATGCTCAAGACACTCCATTACTGCATTGTCTACTACTGCCTTTCCAACCTGCTTATTCAGCTCCAGCCATGGGGCCTTCCACACAGGCTGGAATACCCTAGGCATATTCTAGTGCAGAGCACCCATACTTCCTGTTTTCTTGTCCCTCAGTGCCCCTTCCCTAGAAACCTGCATGAATTACCCCTCCCTCCTTTCAGGGCTTGGCTCACAGGTCATTTCTCAAGACACATTCCCTGCCCACCCAATCTAAAAGCTGTTCCTTCTGCATCAACTCTTCCTAACTCCTTCCTTTCCTTTTTAAAAAATTGCTCAGTCCTTCTCATTACCTAACTTACCATTAGTCAATTAACTCATCTGTTTATCTATTACTTACTAAGTTGTAAGCTCCTTGAATATAGGCCTTTTTTCTCTTTTGTTCACTCTTTTGTCCCTTTGTTGTTGTTGGCAGGTGTCAACGAGTCGAGTCTGACTCATAGTGACCCTGTGTACAACAGAATGAAACAGTCCCTGATACCACGCCATGCCTAGTACTATGTCAGTGCTTCTTTGCTATTCATAGGGTTTTCAATGGCTAATTGTTTCAGGAGTGGACTGCTAGGTCCTTCTCCCATTTTTGCAGTGCTAGGGATTGAACCTAGGCCCTCAGAGCACACAAAGCAAGCACCAACTGCGCTATTTAGAGCCTAGAATATTGTCTGCACGTAGTAGGCCTTCATTAAATATTTTTTTCATAAGCTCATATGAGAAATCTTCTGAAAAATACACAAAATTGTTTTGTGAAGGGTTTAATATTTTACGTGAATCTTTTAGGTCTTCTCTTATCTGCTTGCTACTCTGGGTAGCATAGTGGTACCATGCAGCTAATGCCTAAGTACTAGTTAATTAACATGCTTAGAATGACAAAAATTGATCTTTAGCCAAAACTAAAACTGGACATTTGGTTTAGCCAAATATCTACTTTTGAACAGAATATGACATAACACATATTTTTAGAAATGAAATTAGTAATTCCTGTATGGTGAAAATAAATGTAATATTCTCACATAGTAACTACAATGTACTTAAGTTCAAATACTAATTTTTCTTGATTATTGTGATGTTTTATTGATTGATATGTCAATATTACCATATACATTTACTTTTTCTTAAGGACATTTTAGTTACTTATTTTTACCCAACAAGGAAAATAAGAGATTTAATTATCCTGGAAGCCTGACATAATAGACTGTAAATTATTTTATTTAGGCAATTGAAGTCATTCCTGTCATTCTCTTTCTCAAACTCACTAAGGGCCAAGACTTAAACATGTAGTGTGTACACGGTCTAATGTAGGTCTTCCTTGGTTGCATTCTTCATTGGAGTGTTTGGGAAGAAAGACTCTTTTGTGTGGTTTTTTTTGCCCCCCCCTCTTATTTTGGAATTTGAAAACTATTCAGCCCTTTCCAGAAATGTTGACCCAAATGGGTCATTTTCATAGGCAGTAAGAAATATTTTTTGCCTGTTCTTGCTTGAACAAAGAAGTCCATTGATCTGGGTGAACAACATCATCAGTGTTTGGTTTCTGGTCCTAGCATTAGTGATGATGTGGACTGTTTCTAAAGACATGCCTCACTGACAGTCGTAAAACACAAAACATTTGGGGCCTACGAATAGAAGGGCACTGGTGACTAGAAGACATAGTACCTTAAATATACAATATTCAGGCCTTTAAAACTTGTTCCTAGTGTGTCAGCTTTCTGTGACTCTCACAAAACATCTGCGATAATGAGGCTTCAAGGAGGAAAGGTTTACTGTGGCTCACAGTTTCAGTGGTTTCCATCCACGCTCACTTGGCCCTCTTGCTTTGAGCGTGTTGTGGCCTATACACCATGGTGAGTGTATGTAGGAGGGGAGGCCAGTTCACCTCAAGGGGGCCAAGAAGTAAAGAGAAAGACAGAAATGGGCCAAGGTACCAATATCCCTTTCAAGAGCATGCCCCCACTCACCTAGTTCCTTTACTTAGCCTCACCTAAAGCTTCCAACCTTTTAAATGTTACATTGCAAAAGAGAGTTTTAAACACTAGAAAAAGAGTTATTCTCTGCTAAATAGAAACCCAAACTATGGAATTAATAGCACCATGGGCTGGGAACCAATCCTTTAACACATAGGCCTTTGGAGTACTTTCGCAATCCAAAGTATTATACCTAAGGTTTGGGAAATCCTTGCAAGTGACAGTTACTGTGGAGAAGGAAGAGGCCCTTCTGCATGTGCTTATGCTTAAGACTTTGTTTATGAAACTTTGTTACAGAAGTACAGTCCATCTTAATGAGTCAGGAATAAAGTCCCTGGGACTTCCTTTTGTTGATGTGGCAAGATTCAAAATGTGAAAAACCATAGTGGTTGAAACATTGGGCTCAAACATGAAAAGATCATGTGCATGGCACAGTGTTAGGTAGTGTTTTGTCCTGCTGCACTTAGAGTTGCTATGTATCAGGTCTGACTTGACAGCACCTAATAACAACAACAGCATTAACTATTTCTCTTTTGGCCAGGCAGCATGTCTGTTCTCTTTGGTTTGTCCAGGTGGTCTTTTTACATAAAGAACACAGAAAGGGGATTTAAAAATAGATTCTACTCTTCCTTTTGAATGTTACATTGCAAAAGATTTTTCTTAAGGACTGTAATAGGGAGTTGTTCTCTGCTGAAGGAAGTCGAAACAATTAAATGAAACCCAAGGGGAGAAAAAGATGTCTAGTTAGGTGAAAATTATATAAGTGAATAATAGTGAACTGCCCAATTATATAATTAGAAAGCCATTTGATTTTTGTAAAGGAAGGTCTGACCTTAATAAGAGCTAACATGTTTCAAATATTGTCATGAACCCTCCTCCCTTCCCAAACTATGACAAGGATATTATTACCCATTTCCTCATTTATAGTACCTTTATAGAGTATATAATATTAGTACAATCCTTCTCTACAGATGAAGAAGTTGAGGCAGGAGAGGCTTCCTGCTTTGCCTAAGGTCACAGAGTGAGTGGTTATGCCAAGGCTTAAACTTAGATTTGCCTGACCCTGAAGACACTGCTATGAACCACTGTAAACATTGCTTTGTGTTTACTCATGAGAAGAACTTAGGTGGGGGATTATTATGTTGTTGCATTTAGTTTTGAGTGATATATTTTAATCTTCTCCTGTTTTGGCCCAAATGTCAATAGGAGGGCTTTCTGAAGCCCATTATTTCTTAAACGCTGTCCCCCTTTTACACTCTCTACAGGCCTACCCTTTCAACAGTGTGCCCCGAAATGGAGTAACAACACCAGTTTCATCCTTTTATCCCTACTACCAGCAAATGTTCATACTACAAGGCTTTTTTAAGCATCCTGATGTTACAGATCCTCAGTTAGTAGTACTGAATAATGTTTATTTAGTCAATGAAAGGTAAACCCTACATGTATGTAAATTGGTCTTATTTAAACTAAATCCAAATGGCCCTATGCACAAGGCCTATGCATAAAGAGGAATTGAGCTGAGCCTCACATCCCAGGTTGTTCCATTGAGAGACAAAATGGGAACACAAACTTTGGAGCCAGAATCCCATGGTGGATTCACCAGGGGAGCATTTTGCTGGAAAGTGGTTGATAGTAATATGTAAAAATAAGTGCATTCTTCAGAACTCTTTGTATTACAAGAGACAGAATTCCAAAATTGCTTCAGACAAAAAGTTAACATTATGTCAACTGAAAAATACATGGATAGACTTGGTTCAAGTGTGGCTCACATGTGGCCCAAGTTTAGTTGGCCCTATGCCCTCTTTTGTTATTTACTGATTCTCGCAATACAGTAATCCCAGCAGCCCCAAGGATAGATCATTTTCAGAGCAGCAAATCTCATTGCAAATGGAAGCTTTATCCAGTAAATTCCAAAATTTGTACTAAAATTTGAGGTAATTACTCTGACCAAGAGAATTACATACCAGCCTGTAAAACTCGAAAATGTTGTACTCAAGCCAGTACTGTCCACATAGGTCAAGAGTAGGGGGCAATAGCTTACTATAGGAAAAAAAGAGTGTCGTTATTACCAGAGAAATAAACGTGAAGCAAGCAGAGCAACACAGATCTACTATAGGCAGATAAAAAGAATAGGCTGCCAAGAAACAAGCTAAAACTAAAATTGCCTTGAAGGAAAGGAAATAATGGGACTAAAAGAGGGAATCAGAGCAAGGCTTAATCCATGCTAATTAACACATTGTCTTAAGCACAGTTACCTGCAGTTTAATACTAAAAGCAATATTTTAAAGTTATCTTTACAAAACAGGAACCAGTTTTTAAAAATTGCTTTTATTTTTCAAGCATAAGGTATAGTATCACTTTAAAACCTTTCATATTTAGTTCAGTCACTGTGAGAGAAACTCAGATGACTAAGTCTAAGGATTTGTGCTTGATGAATTTTCATCCCATCATATGGCTTTCTGATTCAAAACGTTGAGAAGAATAAAGATTCATAAAGTAGCATCAAATTTTATGGAATCAGGTAACACCTGTGAATCTCCCTGTGTATGTTGTACAAAGTGTATCTATATATGTGTGTGCATATGTAAGCATGTATATATACATATACTATGTGTGTTTTCAAGTATGTTTGCCTGTGTGTGCACACATGCATATACATGAGGCTGGGGAGGGGCAACTAGTGAGGCTCAGAAAAAAATCACTTTAGACGTTCAGCTTCAAGAATGACATCTCTCGTGTTTGATTATATCAAAATATAACCTTTTTTTTAATTTTAAAGGTATTATTTAATTTCTAAGTTTGAAATTCAAACAATATCCAGTCTTTATTTATAGATAAATGCATACATAAGTAAAATTTTAACTGTTTTATCTCATCTTTGAACAGAAAAATTGTGAAGGTGAATAATTAAGGAATTGAACAAATCATGTTTAACTAACAGTTACTAAAAATAAGCTGTGAAGTCCCTAGTAATGTTTGGCCCCAAGTAAGATGATGATAAAGGACAGCAAGCTGGTTGTGGGACCTAGCAGGAGGGTGACTCAACACTCTGGTGCCAGCTTCATCAGGGATCTGTAAATAGTGAGCCCATCACTGTTTTAGAGGGATCATTAGGCAGAAGTCCATTAGAACTAAAGGATTTTCTTTTTAGAGATAAAACATAGACATCATGAATATTTTTTACTTACATTGCTCAGCCTCTATTCTATTCTTTTGGAAACCAACACAAATCAACCATGGGACGAAACATTCACCATTATGTATAGGTTGGTGGTTCTGCCCCAGAAGATGCCTTGTCTTCCCTCATCTATTGTTGTTAGTTGCCATCAAGTTGGATCCAATTTATAGCAACCCCATGCACAACGAATGAAACACTCCTCCACACTGTGTCATGCCCAGCACTGTGTCACTGCTCCTCTGCTATTCATGGGGTTTTCAAGGGCTGATTGTTTCAGGCTTGTTCGGAAAATGGGCTGCCAGGTCCTTCTTCCATTTTTGTGGTGCTGGGGATGGAACCCAGGGCCTTAGAGCATACAGAGCAACATTCTAGCAACTGAGCTAAACCCCAGAACCCCTCATCTATGGGTGGGCAGAAGATCCAAGTTAGGTACTCCCCCTTTTCTAGAATTTGGAACCTGAGCTGAGTAACTAAGAGACTGAAAATGTTAGAGTAGACTCACTATGGTGGCACTGCTAGGAAGTGAGATTAATGCCTACTTCCTGGAGCCAGGAAGCTGCTCTGGCTCAGGACTGCTGCACCTCCTCAGTCAGGCCTCCCTTTGATTCTGTGAGCTGCCCCAAATCCTGCTAAGAAACTCCTTTCCTTCCTTTATAAGCCAATTCTGGTTCCTGTGGCCTACAGCCAAACAGCCTAGTTAAATTAGAGGGAAAATCAAAAGGAAGAAGAGAGGAGACCAAAATGGAAAGTAAAAAAGAGAAGAAGCAAATTAAAAATAGAAAAGAAAAGGAAAGAGAAGAGGACTCAGGCCTGAGCCTGTCTGGTCTCAAGGAACTATCTGTGCTCTTTTCTGGAGTAAGGGTGCTTTAACCTCCAACTTTGCCCATACTCAGCCTGATGGTGAGGTTGTTAAATATAGAATGCCAGCTCTGAAACTTAGCTTGCTTTGATTTGACATCCAGGTCTGCCAAGTACTTCCAATCTCATTTCCAACAATTTGCTTAGCCTCTCACGACCTCAGTTTCCTTGGTTTTTAAACACGGATGGCAGCAATGTATAACTTCTAGGATTGTTGTGTAAGATTTGATTGATATGAAACTTGTAAAACAAGTGTTTGACAGAGGGCAAACATGAAAAATGCTATCTGGAATTTAAAGTCTGAGCTCAGTGGTGGCAGAAAAAATAGTTTCCATCGTATCCACCTCATTCCTACCTCATTGTTTTAGTGCATATGTATTAGTGAGCACCTTACATATGATTGTTCTCCAGGTGCTGTTGGGAATACAAAGATGGCACTGTAGGAAATGCAAAGGTAGATAAAACAGCATTCTCTTTGTCAACTTGCTCACAGTAGGATTTTGGTAGTCGATGAGTATGAAGAGTTTGGAGGAAAGAAAATCTTTTCCACTTAGCCT
This sequence comes from Pedetes capensis, assembly GCA_007922755.1. Lineage (NCBI taxonomy): Eukaryota > Metazoa > Chordata > Mammalia > Rodentia > Pedetidae > Pedetes > Pedetes capensis. The sequence continues at coordinate 29,522 of VMDO01001073.1, forward strand.
TCATGCTTTGAATCCTTGTGGACTCACTTCATTACATCAACTTTGTTGTTGTTGTTGTTAGGTGCCATCAAGTCATGTCCAACTCATAGCAACCTTTATAGGGCTTTCAATGGCTGATTGTGTCTGGATTGCATTGGGAGTGGATTGCCACGTCGTCTCGCATTTTTTGCCATGCTGGGAATTGAACTTGGGAACTCAAATGCAGCACAGCGGTTTACCAACTGAGCTAAATCCCAGCCCGTATGTCAACTTTAGCTCTGCTTATAGCTGTCACCCCAAGAATCTTCTCTGACATTCTCCTCCTCATAGGGTTTCAAACAGCCTTGCTCTACTGCTGAGAGCATGAATTCCCAGACTACTCATGTCACTGACTTATGAAAGACTTCAGCAGCTCTTTACCCACATTCATTAGATAAGGAACACCTTGCTGCTGCCAGTGGAGATATTGCAGGAGAGAGTTGACATCCCGAGGCACACTCATATCATGTTGGATTCTGCAATGTAAATACAAGAGTCAGATTTCTCCATATCCTAGCCAGTGATTAAGCTTTATGAAAGAGTTTAGGTTTTCCAGGTCTGTAAAGGCATGTGTATATGGTGTGTGCCATCAGAGCAGTGGTAACTCTGATTTGGGCATTTTAACCTATGTTTTATGTACATTGCACCTTAGTAAATGAGTCCACTGTGGAAGTAAAATGCATGCCCAGATGAAGTAAATTCTCGGGAAGGAATGTGAATTCCATAATGCACTAAAAAACTGTGTTTTTGTCAGTACGTTTTGCTTGTGCCCTTTTCTTGTATAAGTTTAATTGTCGCAAGTAAAACTGGAAGTTTCTTTTTTTTTTTCCTTTCCCAAAATAGTCCCATTTCAAACCGCAAGCAATTTATCAGCAATTATGGGTTAGATTTTTCTGCTGGCAGTGTTACTAGAGAATGTTGGATCTGGGCAAAGTTATCTAGAGGAATCCTGCTGCCTCACCTTGTGGAGGAGTTGAGTTTCGCAGTGTGTGGTATTACTTATTTTTACTGGTGGGGTTTGGTCATAAGGCTGATATAGTACATTTCTAAGTAGCATTTAAATAGAAATTCTAACTTGTTATCCCAAGAAACAATTGTTTTTATTTTTAATTTCTTCTTAGTGGATTTTGTTATCACAGAGTATTATCAGTAGAGGTTAGTATTTTTATAGGTTAACTTCAGTAAACTTACACAATATATATCAAAACCTTATCTATGAGGTTTTTATTCCAATGATTACTGAGCTCACATCACTGTGGGCCCCATGAAGGTTATGTGTGAAACAGAGCTCATTGGAATTCACAGCCCTGAGAAATTCTTGTTTAAAACCAGTGGTACATCAGAACAAACTGGGTGGAGACTCAGTCTGGGTGACACTCTAGATAAAATTGAGCATGGCAGAATTTAAAATTAGAAGCCCTTGATGAAAGATGAGACCTGTTTTGGCCACTTGGTGAGCCCCACCTTTTAAAGGCAGGATTTGACTCCACTGAAGAGCTGAGCAGTCACAGGGGACAGGCTGTCTCTGCTCCAATAGTAATGCCTATCTTCCTATTCCACGTGTGATGGTGTTAAATAAAGCTGTGACCTTTGATTATCTCCCAACCGTTTCCATCCTTTAGCTGGCAAAGTGCTATAGGATAGTGTATATTTATCAGCAAGCTGTAGTCTAAATTCAGGCATTGTCTAAGGCTTATAACAATAAATATCTACTATATATACAGTAGAGAAACTCTTCACCAAAGAGGTACTATGTCAGTTCCTAGAAACCAGGGACCTCCATATTATGTGTTTCATGAAGCCTTAGCTTAAAGTAGTTCCTTCAATATTTATTTGAATAATAGTCCGACGTGGGCTCTGAGTATAAGTAGACTCTGTATCTAATACCCAGTATCAAAATATATATAATATTTATGTTATCTCTTAAGGGCAGATTTTTAAATGAAATCTTCTAACTAATAGTATTAGCTTAATTCTTTAAAGTGAAAGAGAGAATAATTAAAATATGTAATTTTGAAAGTTTTTAAGTGTAAATGATGGAACATCTATCTTTATCACCTGTGATGATTATACAGCTACATGTGTTTGTTAAAACCCAGATCTATACACTGAAAAGGGTATGTGAATTGTACCTCAATAAGTGAAGGTAAAAAAGATAGGTATAGTAAAGTATCTGCTAAATAAAAATTTTAAAGATTTTTATTTGATTTCTAATTTATGTGTAAATTTCCTTCCTACCCTCATTCTATGCATGGAAAAGGAATCCCATCCACATCCCAAATGGGCCACCCTGAATGTCACATGCTTCTGACTTAGACACAGTTTATTGGATTAAGTGGGGACACTTATGTGGCTGACTTGGATTTAGAACAAAGACACAGATTAAAGCTGTGAGGTTTTGTAGATTTGGGGCCAAAGTCAAAATGTGTTCTCCGATGTTGGTGTTGTTAGGTGGTCAAATAGGGAGTTGCAGAAAGGAGTGACACAAAAGAAACCAGTAATAAGGAATACGAATTAAGAACATATTTGGAGACATATTGAGCAAGAATCCTTGTGTTTTCATGTAGAGAGAGATGAACATCATAACCTGATGACTTTCCAGTTTCTCAGAGGCTAAGCTGGACTTGTAATTGAATTCTCTGACTTTCCCTTAATAAATTTACCTTTATTACTTAATATAGCTAATGTGAGTTCTGATTTTCATGTAAAGATGAGAAAATTATAATTGATTTTTTAATCCAAAATTATAAGCCAATATTACTAGCATCACCTCTTTTATTCCTAAAATAGAAGGTGCTAACAGTGGGAAAAAAGGATAAAATCTTAGAAAAGTCTGGGCTGTTTCTACCACAGCTCTATTTTAACCTAGAAATTTCAGACCTTTTTTTAAAAATGAAGTACCTTCAAAATAAGAGTTGTTTTTTTCCTCCTTCCTATATAGTTACTTAGGTACAGAAAAGGCAGATTAAGTTATAGTCATCGGTTCTATTTCTTTATATTAATAAAATTACCTCTTTAGCAGGGATTTATTTTATCTGTAGTTTCACAGTGATTTTTGATTAGTGATCATTTTTTAGGAACAAAGTAAAAAAAAACTCCTGCCTTCTAGAGATTCCAATATAGCTTTAAAATATGATTATAGACAACTCAAATTTAATGCTTAATATGCTATATAAATGTCATTCAGGCCTTGAATACATTGTTTCATTTAATCCTGATAATAATCTTATGCAGTGATTGCTGTTATGATCAGAGTTTTATAGACAAGCCAGGTTGAAGTTAAGTCAATTAACTACAGCTCCACAGTAGTTAATTATAACACCTAAATTTGAGCCTAACCAGACATACATCTGACCTAATTTCAACCAAAAGTGTATGAATGTATTAGAATTAGAGAAGGAATCATCAGATAATTTTTGCATTTAATTATTTTCCTGGGGTTCTTGCCTAACTAGACACAGTTACATCCATATTTTTAAAAATGTGGTGCATCCTATAGAACTAACTTTATCATATTTCATTTATGTATATTTACAATGTTGATGTGTTGTTGCACTTTAATGGACATAATGTGAAAGACAATTTCTACTTATGTTGATGTGTGATTATGAGCAGGTTCATTAAAGAACACTTACCTGCTATTGTTTTGTTCTTAGATACCCTCAGGTTGAATCTGACTCATAGTGACCCTATGAACAACAAAATAAAACACTGATCAACACTGTGTAGTGTGCATGATCTTTTTATAATTGAGCTCATTGGTGCAGTGACTGTGTTTCTTCTCATTTTGAGCCATGCCACATGAGAAAAAGGAGGTCCCAGGGACTTTACTCCATTCCCATTAAGGTTGACTCTACTTTGAGGAGGAGCTGGGGCTTAGCTCAGGTGATAGAGTGCTGCTCCACTCTCTAAGGACCTGGGTTCAATCCCCAACACTGCAAAAAATGGGAGGACCTGGCAATCCACCCCTAAAGCAATCCTGAAACAACCAGCCATTGAAAACTGTCTGAGGGTCACTATGAGTCAGACTTGACTCTTGGGCTTCTAACAACTACTTTGAGGAGGCAACTTTTTTCTAGTCGTCTTTTGAATGTCTTTCAACCTAGGGGGCTCATTTTCAGGCATTATAATTGAGAGTGCTTCTCTGCGGTTCAATGGCTCATTGTTTCTGGAGTGGGCTGCCAGGTCCTTCTCCTTAGTCTTAATCTGAAAATTCAGGTGAAACATAACCACCATGGGTGGACCTGCTAGTATCTAAAATACCAGTGGCATAGCTTTCAGCATCACAGCAACATGCAAGCCCCTACAGCATGACAAGTTGACAATCACATAAGGGACTGTAGTATAATAGGATATTCCAAAAGGTGAAGAACCAAACCAGTGGACATTAAATTATACATACGTGTAGTTTAAGCATGTTGTTCTCTATTGCTTTTTGAATTGGCTAAGTGTGTCAGAAACATTTGAGTGGAAGATCTTCATTCTAAGATTATGCTATTAGGACTTAAGATAGAATGAAATGAGCAAGAGGTTACCCTATTGTTTCGGAAAATAAGATACTATTTTCCATATGGATCCTGAGACCTAAGAGGGAAGGAAACCAAGTAAATATCTAAGCAGCTCTGCCAGTCAAATGTGGCCTGAAATGTTTATAGGAAAAGAAACTCTAGGGTGAAGAAAAGCTCTTCCATGCAGTCAAGTGGAAGTCTTGGGATGGAAACTTATACTTCGGAGAGCTGGCTTTTTAAAACAGTGGTATTTTCAATAAATGTTTTTTCTGGTTTCTAATAAAGTTTCATGTGAGAATGTCAAGCGCTTTCTGCTATATTAAGGGAAAACTTAACTTAAGGAAAATTAAGAGTGTGGTACTGTCTGAGAGTGGGTGTGGTAATTCCTTGGAAGGGGAAGAGTGAAGCTGGTGAAAGAGCAATTCTAGGAAGGACTCACCCACTGTAAACCTCCTATGCCACTGTTCCTGCCTGGAGCACAGTTTCTCTTCAGTGCTCTTCTCTCCACAAACATTCCATGGAATCTAGTTTTTAAACTGGCCTCCTGCCACATCAACTTCAGTAAAGAAAAAAATGTGCCAGTAAGTCATTGTTCCCTACATATAACTTACAAGTGCTTCCTGATTTGTAGTTTTTTTTTTTTTCCCATTTCTTCCATAGTTAAAATTAAGAGTCTTTCCCAGCTTACTGGAGGAGAGTTAGTATTTTCCAAAATATTCCTTTAAAAAAAACAGTTTTTTCATTCTTCAGTTTTACTAATGAGTTCAATTGCAATAATAATTCAGTTGTCATTTACCAATGTTTGCCAAGTATTAATTGGCAATGTTTGCCACGTATTAATTGGCAATGTTTGCCAAGTGTTAATCGGCTTTCCTTTGTTGTGACAAATATCTAAGATAAATCACCTTAAAGGGGGAAAAGTGGTTTTTTTCTCACGGTTTCTGAGGTTTCGGTCCATAGTTGGCCCAGTGACTTCTGCACGTGTGATGAAGCAGCAGAGATAACGTCATGGCAGTGGGTGAGTGCGGTAGAGGGGCCTGCTCACCTCATGGGGTCCAGGAGGTGAAAAGATAGAAGGGAAGGGCCAGGTCCCAATATCCCCTTCAAGGGCACACCCTCAAATAAACTAGCTTTATTTCCCTGGGCCTGATTAGTAGTTGGATGAGAGACCACCTGTGATCACCAGGTGCTGTAGTCTTGGGAGAAGGACCTGGTAACCCACTCCCAAAAAACAATCAGCCATTGAGAACTCTATGAATAGCAGAGAAGCACTCTAGTGTTTTGCCTGTTTTACATAGGGTTGCTATGAGTTGGACACCAACTGGATGCTAACTAATATCAACAATTTAACTCTGTACAAGAATATTTCATTCAAAACTCTTTAATTAAATTTCTGACATACCAATACTGTAACATGAAATCCTGCTATCCCTTTCCCCCAATACCTATCAAATGAGCAAAAGTACCTAAAACATTTTATTTTTCATCTAGTGTGAACCATATAAAGAATGGGACACAATTTAAATCAATACATTCAAAAAACTTATCTTCAGTATAAAAAGACAAAAAAAATCAGAACTGGAACACAGAGGCATCACACAACTTGGTTAGTTGGGTTATACAATTCTAGAGCTGTACTACTGAACAACTAACAAATATTCAATAAAGAGAGTGTCCAAAGCCTAGAAAATAACAGATGTGTCAGTCACATAAGGAAATGAATTGAGGACCAAATCAACACTGTCATGAAACTAATATGTAACAATAAAATACAAGATATTTGATAAATACCACTGATTATCCAATTATTGACACAGCAAAAGATTAATGATAATTGTAGTGTATATGAAAGAAAGAGATGAGAGTAAAGTAGTTTTATGGAACCTAACAGATAAAGAACAGAGCTCAAGCTATTCAACAGAAGGGTAATTGGTGTCCCTGAATAGAAAACCTCAAGTATGGAACAGGATGTATAACTCAAGAAAACATCTATAAAATGAAGAAAGAATTAAATCTTTAAATTAAAAGAACACAATATGTTTTAGGAAATTTTGAGTCAAAACATGAATCTGAGACCTGTCCTAGTTAAACTGATCAACTCTTGAGATTAAGAAAGTATTCTTTAAACATCTAGGCAGCAAGACATCCTATAAGGAAAAACACAGCAGTAAAAATTCTCAAGCACACACCAAGCAAACTCCAAAACACAAAAAATTAAAATAAAATAAATAAAAATAAATTAACTACTCTAGGCACTTATGGCAAGGGGCTTGGAGAAGAATACTAGCAAAATAGCTCCCCATAAATACAAATAAATAAAGAACTCATTAATCGGAAGGTTGTGGTAGAAAGAAGGTCTGTGAGCACTTAATCTGTTTAGAATGGATGAAATGGAAGAAGGATCTGGTAATCCACTCCCAAGAAAATCCCGAAAAAATCAGCCATTGAAAACCTTATGAGGGTTGCTATGAGTCAGACATGACTCTAATCCATGAGTCGGACAGGACTCATAGCAACCCTATGTACAACAGAACAAAAACACTCCCTGTCACTAGGCCATGTCTGGCACTATTTTCAGTGCTTCTCTGATATTCCTCGGATTATCAATTGTGGATTGTTTTGGGAGTGAATTGCCAGGTCTTTCTCCTTAGCCTGCAGTACCTCGTATTCCCAGGCCATCTCCCATCCAAGGACTAACTAGACTGACCCTGCTTAGCTTCCGAAACCAGGTGGGATCATATTCCAGGATGCTGTGGCTGCAGAATTTCAGGACATAGCAGTCTATAATTGTAATTATGATTAAGAAAATTGTATTTTGTATATTTAAATTAAAAAGTTAGAAGGACTTAAAGTAGATTTTGATACAGCTATCAAAATTGTTAAGTAAAGTTTTGGGAACTTGAAGGAGTAATCTTTTGTTATTTGGAAAAATAATTTAAGAAAATAACCCTATTATCAGTGATACTAGACAAATGAGGCAATTTCTAATTGTTGTTTTACATTCTGTTCCATGAAAACACTGCAATTTAGCATACAGGCACATACCATTAGTCTGTCTATTTTCTTTCTATCCAAGAAGTAGATAGTAATCTTCACATAAACAATGCTCTTCTTTTTAAGTTCTTTAAGATAGCAAATAAGTAGAATACATCCCTTCACTTCTGTAGTGTAACAGCTTACATTCTCCACAAGGGGAATATGGTTATATTTATTATCTTTGTGGAGTTATGGAGCTAGAAATACTACTAACAGAAAGTCTAATTGGCTATTAAAACTTGAAGAAGTGAGTGCACAGATGCTGCTTATTTTTTTCTTCGACTTGTCCCACCTATGTATCATTCCATATGCTATTGTCAAAGGAACACATTTCATGGTGAAACAGAGCTTATAATAACTTTTCTGCAGTTCTGAAATTTGATGATGCTTGACAATATCTTTCTGCTGCCTGTTGGAATAGGGTTTCCATTTTCAATGTTCTCCTGCCATTTTTGAATGTATATTTAGCAGAGTTTAAGAGTAGATAGACCGGCAGCCATAGCAGAGGGGTGTCCGATCCCACCAGATCTTGGAACCTAAGAAGGGTACAATCAGCCATTGAAAATCCTATGAATAGCAGAGAAGTACTGACAATAGTGTTTCATCTGTTGTACATAGGGTCTCTACGAGTCAGACACCAACTCAACATCACCTAACAACAACAACAACAACGACGACGACAACAACAGTAGATAAATAGTCTTGTCAATTTTCCATTAATGTCAACAAAGAAAAACTTTGTTCTCAGTGAGATCTGTCCAGTGAAGTACTTTCACCAAAATTTTTCTAAGAACTGGGACATATTTTATTTCATAGATTCTTTATAATCTAGTTAGACATGGTTCAATAGAACATTTAATGATAGTATAGTATTGAAAATGAAAAAGAAGTCTCTCGATTTATAAACCAAGACTCAAACTTGGAAGTAAGCTCTGACGTATATGCAGTGAGGGTTAGGGCCTTTGGTTTTTAACAACAAATGATGACCTTGGGGAGATTATACCACTATCCTGTGCTAAAATTGGTTATTCCTGCAGTACTTTCTGAGATCTTAGAACTCATATTCAGGGGCTATTCATAGGATCAAATGTATTTTCGATTAGAAGAATGGCTTAATACCATATTTTAGAACAAGTGTCAGCATTGTAGAGAATAAATTTGTAGAAGATTCAGGTGGATTGGGAGGTTGATTGGGAGGATTTCTAGCAGTTTATGTGAGACATGGTGAAGCACTGGATTGTGAAAAGGAAGGAGCCAATTCCAGAAATATTTTGGACATATAACTCTCGGATAACCACTAGATGCAATGATGTGGAAGAAAGAGAAATCAGGAATTTAGCTTTATTAGGGTAAGGGAAGGAGCTCTATAAATCCTAATTCTATTATAATATGAGAATGTGGATATAAATGAGTATATTTTTGTACAACTTGAAATGCCTTTGAGTTTTCCATGAGACATCTGCTAGAGGAAATTAAGAGGCAAGAGGGTAACAGATGGAGTGAGAATGAGGATAGACAGAGATATTGGTAGGAGACTCATTTATAGGCGGATTAGGAGACTGTGAAGACAGGGATATTGAAGTCCAGGAAAAAAAGAGAGGGGAGTTAGAGGGAACTAAAGAATAAGGCTGAGGGCTGAGGTTTAGCTCAGTAGGTAGAGTGCTCCTCTACACTTTCTGAGGACCCAGGTTTGATCCCCAGCTCCACAAAAATGGGAGAAGGACATGGCAATCCACTCTCCAGGCAATCCCGAAACAATCAGCCATTGAAATCCCTATGAGGGTTGCTATGCGTCAGACCTGACTGGAAGGCACCTAACAACAACAACAAAGAATAGGGCTCAGAAGGAACAAGCTGGAATAAACTAAACTAGAGAAGAAGACTTTGATCTTTGAAGAGGAAGACTTCCTTAGAAGTAGGGAAGGAGGGAAAACAAGTCTGGATGTACATCAGTTCCTAGGTTGGAGTTTAAAAGTGGGTGGAGAAAGTCTGGAGGGTTCTGGCTGCCTTATTGTGCAATATCTGAAGGTGATTCTTGGGGTCACTATTCATGTCACTGATGTGCCAAAGTTTTTGATATTTCCCTGCCTCTTCACCTACATCTCCTTAGAAGACCTCCTGTGCATTATTGGAATATCCAGAATAGACCAAATGGGCTGAGTTTAATTGAGGAAATGGTTTGTGATTTCATCAAATCCTTCCATATCATTTTTTTGCCCTGAAAGGAGAGAATTAAGTCAGTACCAAAATGCTTAGGAAAATCAGAAACATAATTATAGTTTCTGAACAAATTAATGTTTCAAAAGATCATATCAAAAGCCCAGTTCCTGAAATAAATCTATATCCTTAGAGGAGTGTGTGTTTGTGTTTAATGAAAATTTCAACCCTGTCTATGAGACTGAAATTGAAACTGTGAGGTCTGAGCGGAGAGATCACACCATCAACTAGGCCATATGTGAAGCAAAAGGCTTTTATTATAAGCATCACCATGAAGGTGAGCTTATTCCACTAAGAGGAGCAGCAGCCACCTGCTGAGAAGGAATCATTTATATAGAGGCTTTTTGTGAAGGGAGGAGAAGGGCAGTGGCTGCTGAAAGGAAATAGGCTGGTGCAATTCGTCTGACTTCTTAGCCTCCCAGGTGATGCTAATAGGAATGTCAGGTTGAGACCCATAGTGTAAGCCAATAGTTCCCAAACTACTACACAGAGAAATACCTGAGCCAAGTGCTGTCTAGCACATGCATAATCCTAGCAACTCAGGAGGCCGAGCAGAAAGATCACAAGTTCAAGGCCAGAGGCAGCTTTCACAACCTAGGAAGACCTTGTTCGGGCAACAGGCCACAGGAGGGTAGTGGTGGAAAAGTACAGAACATGTCTGCCCGTGGGGCTGGGGCCCTACAGAAACCAGTAAATTTAAGTATCCTTTCTTTTGTATGGTAAGTAGTCCCCTTTTGCCATATTTTTAATAATCTTTCTACATGGTCTCTGAGGATTTTCAGTGTAAAAATAATAGTTGAAAGCCAATCAGTCCTGGTAAGATAATGATATATTTCCTGGCATGTTTGTCCTCTATCTGCAATATTTATATTAAAATAGTTCTTATATAAATGTGCTCTCTTTAAATAGATCAATCTTTGGTTTAAGTTAGCTATACTCTGAGGAAGAAGAATACATCATTTCTTGGACCTCACGGTAGCCATAATTTTTTAAAAATAATATATTGAAACTGTTCCTTTTCTTGTTTACTTGAGGACTATTGTCTGGTCTGGGTTCTTAGCCACCTGGAAGTAAAATAATCCTTTCAGGAATCAGGGTCAACAAGTTTCTATACATAAACAAATTGGATTATGACTGTTGAAATTTTTGGGGAGTATGATTTTTGAGTTAATTGGATTCATAGCCTCCATATTGGTTTTTACACTTCTTCAGTACAGTCGTGTTCTGTTAATAACATTTTTGAAGCTAGGTTCTCATATAAAAAGAGTATAATATAAGCTGGGTTTTGTGGTGCCCACCTGTAATCCCAGTTACTTGGGAGGCTGAGGCAAGAGGATCAAGAGTTTGAGGCCAGAGGCAGCCTGCACAATTTAGACCCTATCTCAAAATAAAAAATAATTAAAGGGCTCAGGGTGTAACATGGTAGAGTGCTTGCTTAGCATGTCCAAGGCACTGAATTTAACCCCCCAGTACTACCAAAAATAAAAACAAAATAGAAAATGTAATATAGATATATTAAATAGCTGTAGATAGATTTTACAAAAAGAGAACAGAAACTAACCTATCCATAAATAATAATTGAAATATTTAATCACAAAAATTCCATTCAGGAGGCTGAGGCAGGAGGATTGTGAATTCAAGGCCAGCCTAGGCTACTGAGCAAGTATGAGGTCAGCCTGTATATCGAGACCCTGTCTCAAAAAACAATAAATAAATGAATACAATAACTTACTTTGTCAGTTATTATATCTACTATGTGAATATTACTGTGAAAAATAATATTTTATTGGTATATCCTCATATAGTTTATAGGATCTTTTTTAACTAATACAAAAGTTTATAAATTAACTGTCTGTCAACTTAGATAATGAACTCTTGTTGTTGTTGTTTGATAGTTGCTGTCAAGTTAGGTCCAACTCAGCGACCCTTGTCAAACCCAGAGCTTCAAAGAACACAGAGAAGCACTCTACCAACTGAGCTAAATCCAAGCCTTTTTAATATAATTTCTGGCTTCTGATTAACTCCTTTTTTGGTTATTATGAGCCTTTAGTTTTAAAGTTACATTCTTTATGGCTAAATTTCATGAACAATTAGTTATCTTTATTCATATTAAAATGAAAACACATATTTTTTTCTATCTCTATAAAGGTTTAATCTGAAGTCTTTTTGGCTGTCCGACTCAAATTTTCTCCAAGCTAACTTTGTATCACCCTGACCTAGACATTTCTATAAGTTTGCTTTTGTTGGGAAATATGAAGGGTACAAGACAGGTGACAGCAACTAAGGACCCAGTGTTTGTGCTGTGTCACCAGATGTTTTTCCCCTTTGAAACCCAGATTCTTTCACAGTGAGAAGGACTGATTCAGAACAGATTGCAATTAAAGTCAGCTAAACCCTCAAGGGCACATCCCTAAGCTATCGCTAAGTCTGAGGACACTTTTTTACATGTTCTCTTTTCCAAAACCACTTCATCCCTAAGCATGAACAAAAGCATATAGGAAGTTTGGTTATAGCAGAACCTTGATTGAGAATTACTTTTATTTCTTTCAGATACTGATTTCTTACTTTTGGCATGCTCCTAAGCTTTCAACATAAGTGTCTGCCATTGTCCTAAAATATCTCTGCCTATGTGTCCATTTCAGAGCTTGAAATTACTTCATTCTTATTGTTTACCATATTTTATAGTATCAAAGATATTTCCATACATTGCTAGGTGCTATCAAGTTGGATCATAGCGACCCTATGTACAATAGAACAAAACACTCTCCAACACTATGCCATGCCCAGTGTTACGTCAGTCCTTCTCTGCCATTCATAGGATTTTCAGTGGCTGATTGTTTTAGGAGTGGGATACCTATTAGATATAAATATCGCTTATGGTCTAAAAAACAGGCCTAGAAATATAGTGAAAACTAAATGCACACTGTTTAGTATGCTGCCATTGTAGGATATAGGAAGCGTTGTGGTTAAGAGCATGGTACATGACATCAGATCCAATTAGTGACATACCTACACCAAGCTTCACATTTTACACCTCTAAATGAAGATAATACTATTTTCTTCATAGTATTATGTTTTTCATAATACTATTTTCTTTTGTATTATTTGAAAGGGCTAACTATGACAGTGTTCCTAAAGTGTCCAACAAAGCTAATGCTTAAAAAATCTTACCTATTACTTTAAATGTCAGCTATTATGGCAAATATTCTCTGTTGGAGAAGGACCACCTTGGTGTTCCCAGCTCAATTCTTGACCTATGGGAGTATATCTCCTATGAAAGATACCAAAAATAGGCCAAAGACATAAGAAGTGGGGCAAGGCTAATTTTTCAAAAGACCGAGTTTCAAGGGTATTGCCTTTTTTAAGCCATTAAAAACACCATCTCCCAGAAGCTAATTGGTCTTACAAAGAAAAAGAAAAATGAGAAAGAAGTATCTAGATACAAACATATAGTGTTGGGGATATTTTAAAAAGAATGGTGATAGTGGAACTGAGAAAAATTAAAATTTTATGCTATGAAGTATGTGCTTATAGTTTCTAAGCTTGAATATCTGTTTATACCTTTGTTCTTTGATGGATCTCAGGGTACCATAATTTGGATCTGAAATGTCTCCAAAAGGCCTGTGTGTTAATGGCTTGGTCTTCAGCTTGGTGCTATTGGAAGGTAGTGGAAGCTTTAGGAGGTGGACCCTGGTGAAAGGAAGTTAGGTCACTGGACTTGTGCCCTTGAAGGGGTTGTTAGGACCTTGTCCTCTTTCTGTCTTTTTGCATCCTGCCTGCTATGAGGTGAGCAGTTTCTTCTTCCACACACTACCTTCGTGATGTGCCATGCTGCTATAGGCCCAAATCAATAGGCACAAGCAACCATAGACTAAAACCTCCAAAATTATGAGTCAAAATAAACCATTCATCTTGTTAGGTTGATTGTCTCAGGTATTTTGTCATAGTAATGGAAAGCAACACACTGAGGGCACAAGCATTAACAATTTATACTCCTTTTTATCATAGTAATCTGTTTCTCCCCTAAAAATGTTTGTGAAAGTTAAGAACATTGAGATTTAATAAATTTATTTTTAATGTATTGTTTATGTGCATGACCCATAAAGAGTTCTCTGTATTTTTATTTGGAACAAGGTAAAATATTCTTTTAAAATCCATTCTAATTTTATACATAGACTTTTTGTTCCAACTCTCTATGATGCGTTGCCTTCAAGAATAAAAACAAGATGTAATGGCTGACACAGAAAAAGCCCATGTGTTTCTAACAGTAAAAAAAATAGATAAAAATTTTGAACTCTTAATATATGCAAAGTATTTTTGCTGAGTAGTGTATAAGCTGTATCATACAGAAACACATGTCAATTATTGGTCTCATCATTATGTAAATGATGGCTGAAGATGTGAAACAACTTCCCTAAGAACAGAAAATAGTAGAGCAATAATTTAACCAAAGTCTGATGAAGACCCGATGGAGGTCAAACATATTTTTCTGAATATTACCCAGGTTATCTATATTAGTCCATGTTCCACTGCTGTAACAAAATATCCAAAATTGAGTAATTTGTAAAGAAGAGGAGTTTTTTTTTTCTCCACACAGTTTTGGAGGATAAAAACTCATGTAGCATGGTTCCACCTCTGACAAAAACCCCTCATCTGCATAACATAATGGCAGATGGCCTCATGATGGGAGCACATGTGAGAGGGGAAATCACATGGCAAGACAGAAACCTAGAGAGCAGAAGAGGGTGAGGTTGCTCTTTTTATAACAATCATCTGTCATGGGAAGTGGAGTCCTGAAAGAACTACTTTAATTCCTTTCCACAGCAGTGCCTCCAGTAACCTAATTACCACAATGAGTTCCCCCTGTTAAAGGTTCCTTCTACCTCCCTCCATCGCCATCCTGTGGACCAAGTTTCCCACACATGAACAATTAGGGGACAATCTATATCCAAACCACAGCAGTATATAAAGCTTCTTATCTCATTTTCTATAGATTGTATCTGTCTTTGTGTTTCTCTTAATTTCTTCCTTATACTTATTTGTACCACTCTAAATATGAATGTTGTTCTTGTAGTTGATAGAGAACATCATTTTTTATGAAACATATCAGAGTTTTAGAGTCTTTCATTCTTAATACTGGAACAGTTAAAATAGTTACATTGAAAGAATAATATCTTGAAATGAATTCAGTTATAAAGAATGAAATGTATTGTGAAATATCAACTTTTATAATAATATTTAATGGCCCATATGGAAAAAATCATCCCCACATGTCTGTCAGCTTGTCATGCTATGGGGGCTCGCGTGTGCTGTGATGCAGAAAGGTATGCTACTAGTATTACAGATGCCAGCAGAGTCACCAGGGGTGGACAGGTTTCAGCTGAGCTTCCAGACTAAGACAGATCAAGAAGAAGGATCTAGCAGCCCACTTCCAAAACAATTAGCCATTGAAAACTCTGTGAATACCAGAGAAACACTGTCAGATATAGTGCTGGAAAATAAACCCCCCACCCCCAGATAAGAAGGCACTCAAAAAATGAACGGGGAAGAGTTGCTTCCTCAAAGTAGAGTATACCATAATGACAGGAATGGAGGAAAGCCTGAGAGACGTCCACTTGCTGATGTAGCATGACTCAAAATGAGAAGAAACTGTAAACATCCATTAATAATTGAAACATGGTATGTATGTATTATGAATCAAGGAAAATTAGAAATCATCAAAAGAGAAATGAAGCACATAAGCATCGACATGCTAGGCATCAGTAAGCTAAAATGGATTGGCATGGGCCACTTTGAATCAAATAATCATATAGTCCATAATGCTGAAAATGACAAAGAGAAATGGGGTTGCATTCATCATCAAAAAAGACATTTCAAGATCTTTCCTGAAGTACAGTGCTGTCAGTGATAAAATAATATCTATACACTTACAAGGAAAGCCAGTTAATATGGCTATTATTCAAATTTACACACCCACCACTAAAGTCACAAATGAAGATAGGGAAGATTTTTACCAGCTCCTGTAATCTGAAATAGATCGAACATGCAATCAGGAGGTACTGGTAATTACTAGTGACTAGAATGTAAAAGTTGGAAACAAAGAAGAAGGCCCAGTAGTTGTAAAATATGGTCTTGGTTATAGAAACAATGCTGGAGATCACATGATAGATTTTTTTCAGAGCAAAGACCTTCTCATTGCAAACACATTTTTTCACCAACATAAATGGTGACTATGCACAGGGACTACACCAGATGGAACATACAGGCACCAAATCAACTACATATGTGAAAAGAGACAATGGAAAAGCTCAATATCAAATGTCAAAATAAGACCAGGTGCTGATTGTGAATCAGACCATCAGCTGCTCATGTACAGGTTCAAACTGAAAGTGAAGAAAATTAGAACAAGTGTACGAGACCAAGGTATGACTTTGAGTATTTCCCACCTGAGTTCAGAGACCATCTCAAGAACAGGTTTAATGCATTAGACACTAATGATCCAAGAACAGAGTTGTGGAATGACATCAAAGACATCATTCATGAGGAAAGCAAAAGGTTATTAAAAAGACAGGAAAAATAAAAAGACCAAATTACATGTCAAAAGAGACTATGAAATTTGCCCTTGAACATCAAGCAGCTAAAGTAAAAGGAAAACAAGATGAAGTTAAGGACCTCAACAGAAGATTTCAAAGGGCAGCTCAAGGAGACAAAATCAAATATTATAATGATATGTACAAAGAGCTAGAGATATAAAAACAAAAGGGAAGAACACACTCTATTTTTCTCAAGCTTAAGGAATTGAAGAAAAAATTCAAGCCTCAAGTGGCAAATAGTGAAGGATTCTGCAGAGAAAATATGAAATGATGCAGGAAGCATCAGAGGAAGATGGAAGGAATACACAGAGTCATTATACCAAAAAGAATTGGCAGATGACCAACCATTTCAATAGGCTGCATATGATCAGAAACCAATGGTACAAACAAAGTGGAAGCTCCTTGAAGGAATTAGCAAAACACAAGGCTCCAAGAATTGATGGAATACCAATAGAGATGTTTCAACAAACAGGTGCAGCACAGGAGGTGCTAACTTGTTTATGCCAAGAGATTTGAAAAATAACTACCTAACCAACTGACTGGAAGAGATCCATATTTGTCCCTATTCCCAAGAAAGGGGATCCACTTGAATGTAGCAACTGTTGAACAATATCATTAATATCACATGCAAGCAAAATTTTGCTAAAAATCATTCAAAAGTGACTGTAGCAGTATACAGACAGGGAACTACAGAAAGTCAAGCCAGACTCAGAAGAGGGCGTGGAACCAGGAACAACATTGCTTATGTCAAATGGATATTAGCTGAAAGCAGAGAATAGTGGAAAGAGGTCTATGTATGTTTTATTGATTAGGTAAAGGTATTTGACTGTGTGGATCATAACAAATTATGTATAACACTGTGAAGAACGGGAAAACCAGAGCACCTAATTGTACTTATGAGGAATCTGTACATGGATCAGGAGACAGTCATTCAGACAGAACAAGGAAATACTGCTTGGTTTAAAATCAAGATAGATGTGCATCAGGGCTGTATCCTTTCACAGTACCTCTTCAGTCTCTATGTTGGGCAAATAATCTAAGAAGATGGATTTGATGAAGAAGAACATTGCATCAGGATTGGAGGAAGACTTATTAACAACCTGCCTTATGCAGATGACACAACTCTGCTTACTTAAATGAAGAGGATTTGAAGCATTTACTGATGAAGATCAAAGAACACAGCCTTCATATGGATTGTGCCTCAACATAGTGAAACAAAAATCTTAGAGTCAGAATGCAACTTCATGATAAGTGGGGATAAAACTGAAGTTGTCCAAGATTTTTCTTTACTTGGTTCTACAATCAACACCCACAGAAGCAGCAGTAAAGAAATTAAAAGATGCACTGCATTAGGAAAAGCTGTTGGAAAAGACCTCTTTAAAGTGTTGAAAAGTAAAGACGTCACATTAAAGACAAAGGTGTGTCTGACTAATGCTGTGGTATTTTCAGTCACGTCATATGATTGTGAAAGCTGGACATTGAATAAGGGAGACAGAAGAATTGATGCTTTTGAATTACTGTGCTGGAGATGATGGAGTATCAAAGAACCAACAGATTCATCCTGGAAGGAGCCCAACCAGAGTGCTCCTTGGAAGCAAGCATGGCTAGACTATGTCTTACATATTTTGAACATGTAGTCAAGAGGGACCAATCCCTGGGGAAGGACATCCTGTTTGGGAGAGTAGCAAGTCAATGAAAAAAGAAAAACCCTCCACTAGGTGGATTGACAGTGTCTGCAACAATGGGCTTAAACATAAATAAGATCATGTGCCTTGCAGAGAATTAAAGAGTGTTGTACATAGGGTTACTATGAGTGAGATCCAGCACCTAACAATAACAACAAGGGAAATAATCAGATGGAAGCCTATGAAACCATGGACAGTAAACCTTTAAGTTTGAAATAGGGATGATTCATCCAATAAAAAGGCATGATATGTACCTTGTGATGTCAACAAGTTATGTCAACTCTTGTGGAGAATCATGAGCTAGGGATATATATTTGCATGAATAAGGAATTTTAGAGGCCTATTCAGAACTGCGTTCTTTTTAATTGTCATTTTTATTTGCAAAGTAAAAAAATTACAAATTTCTGTTTTACATCATGATGTTTGGTTATAGGTATACATTGTGGAATGGTTAAAACCAGCCATTTAATGTTTGCATTACTTCTCATATCATTTTTGTGCTGAATGCACTTAAAATCTATTCACTTCTCAGTTTTCAAGAATACTGTATATTATTATTAACTGTAATTACTCTGATGAGCCTTCAGCCATACCACCCTGGCATCCAATCCCATCTGATGTTGGAAGCTAATCAGGGTTGGCCCTGGTTAGTGCTTGGATGAGTGACTGCCTGGGAATACTGGGTGCTGTTAGCTTGGGAGAAGGACCCAGCAGCCCACTCCTGAAAGAATCAACCATAAAAAATGCTATGAATAGCTGAGGGGCACTGACAGTAGTGAGGGACACGACACAGTGTCAACTAGTGTTTCGTTCTCTTATGCATAGTGTCACTATGATTATGAGTTGGTGCCAACTCGAAGGCGCCTAATAAAAACAGTAACCATTATATACACTTGAACTTAGACTAACTGAACATTTGTGTTCTTTAACCAACATCTCTTGAATGCCCCAATTTTCCATCCTCTGGAATGACCATTCTACTATCTGCCTCTAAGAGTTCAACTTTTTACATTCCACATATAAGTGTGATCATGCAATATCTGTCTTTCTGTGCCTGACTTATTTTTCACACTGTTCTCCAAGTTCAACCATTTTATTGCAAATGCCAGGGTTTCTTTCTCATTTAAGGCTGAATAGTATCATGTTGTGTTTATATGTCATATTATCTTTAATCATTCATCTATTTATGGGCACTTAGGTTGTTTCCGTATATTAGTTATTGTGAATAATGCTGCAGTGATCATGAGAGAACAGAAACCTTGTCAATGTACTGATTTCATATCCTTTGGCTATATACTCAATAGTGTGATTGCTGAGTCATATAATAGTTCTATTTTTAATTTTTTTGGAACCTCCATACTGTTTTCCCTAATGGTTGCACAAATTCCTATTCTTACCAACAATGTGCCTATAGCACTACCACTGTGGCATCTGATCCTGTCAGATCTTAGAAGCTAACCAAGGTCAGGCCTGGTTAGTACTTGGATAGGAGACTGCCTGGGAACACCAGGAGCTGTAGGCTTGGGAGAATGACCCACTCCCAAAAGTCAGTCCGCCATTGAAAACCTTATGAACAGCAGAGAAGCACTGACAACAGTGTTTCGCCTGTTATGCGTAGGGTAGCTATGAGTCAGATGCCGATTCAACGGCTCCTAAAAACAGTAACCAACAATGTATAAGTACTCCCTTTATTTCCACAACTTCTTCAACAATTAAATTTCATGTTTGTTTTAAAAAGCTATTTTAACAGGCATGAGGTGATATCTCATTGTGATTTTAATTTGTATTTCTCTGATGATTAGTGATGTTGAACGTTTTTTATATACCTCTCAATCAGTTGTTTGTATTCTTTTGAGAAATATCTGTTCAGGCTCTATGGTCATTTTTAATTGGGTTGTTTGTGTTCTAAATTATTTGATTTTCTTATATATTTAGATATTGACCCCTCATAAGATATATGGTTTGAAAATATATTCTTTCATTGCAAAGTTTATCTCTTCACTCTTGTTTTCTTTGCAGTACAGAAGATTTTTAGTTTGATATAATCTCCTTTGTCTATTTTTGTTATTGTTACTTGTGCTTATAGGGTCATATAGAAAAATCATTGCCTAGGTTATTGTTATGGAGGTTTCCTTATATGTTTTCTTCTAGGAGCTTCATAGCTTCAGGTCTGTAATCCACTTTTAGTTGTTTTTGTATGTGGTTTGAGATGAGGCTCTAATTTCATTCTTCTGCATATGGATATCCAATTTTCTAGTACTATTTCTTAAACAGTCTATCCTTGCCCCATTCTGTGTTTTTGGAATCTTTGTTGAATTCAACTGATTGTAAATATATGGATTTGTTTCTGGACTCTCTATTATGTTCCACTGATCTATGTGTCTGTGTGTTTCTTTTTATGCTAGTGCCTTTTAT
This sequence comes from Pedetes capensis, assembly GCA_007922755.1. Classification (NCBI taxonomy): domain Eukaryota; kingdom Metazoa; phylum Chordata; class Mammalia; order Rodentia; family Pedetidae; genus Pedetes; species Pedetes capensis. The sequence continues at coordinate 49,994 of VMDO01001073.1, forward strand.
CCTAGTATGGCCTTCAGGTAGATTTTGAAATAAGATAGTTTGGTTCCTCTGGGTTTGTTATTTTTTGCTCATGATTTTGTGGGCTGTTTGTGGTCGTCAGTATTTCCCTATGAACTTATGACTTTTTTCAATTTCTGTAAAAAATTTCATTGGAATTTTGCTGAGGATTACATTTTGTGACAATATTATTTTTTATATTCCATGAACATAGACTATCTTTCCATTTAGATGTGTCTTCTTCAATTTCTCTCTTCAATGTTTTATAGTTTTTAATATACAGATCTCTCTTCTTGGTAATTTATCCCTAAGTATTTTTCTTGTAATTAATTTTTATAGCTTTTTGAATGGGATTGTTTTCCTGTTATTTTTAATGGTTTGTTAGTGTATAGCAATGATACTGAGTTTTTGTTTTTGTTTTTGTTTTTTTTTTAGTTTTGTATCCTGCAGCTTTACTGAATTCCTCATTGGCAGGACTGTATCTGAACTAGTTACATAGATTATATTTACCATGAAGAAACAAGAAGAGTAAATTTGTGCCACTGGTACTATTTTCAATATTTATAATGTAAAGGGATCTATTTGTAAATTTGTATTTTCTAATTGCCCCAATTGTAGCATAAGATGGCTAGTTGGCTAGTTGGCTAGTTTCTAAATATGTCATTTTAACTAATTTCAAATTTTGTCTAGTATTTGCTTGTATTTGCTAGTATTTGAGACATACCAGAAAGCATCAACTTTTTAAAAAAGTTTTATTTGAATTGTAAAGTTCAGAAATATAAGGCTGTACTTAGGAATCTGAGATTTTCTTCTCCCTGTATAATAATAGATCTGAAATCTGTAAATCTCATTAGTATGTTTGTAGTCTGAACATGCATAATATTCATATCTTGGCTTTGATCTGCCTTTCTGGCTATTTGAACTTAATGCCACTGCATTTTCTTATTCATTAATTGATAAACATTCATTGCATACTTGCTATATGTATATACTCTTACTAAGTTCTGTGTAGTCAGTGAAGACAGAACTTATGTTATAGAAGTGAGGGAAGGAAGAGATAGGTAAAAATTTTAAAAAGTAGATCCAGCAAGATGAATTTAATTCTAGGCCTGTAAAGAAAATTGTGATCAGAGGGTGAGTAGTAGCCAATAGGTGACTTAGAAAGAGTGGCCAGGGGATAGTTGCTATGAGGTATCAGGAACAGAAATGTAAATGTCAAGATCTGGGAGTAGGGATTACAACAGAGTGAAAAACAGGCAAAGCCCCAAGGAAGAGCACCCTCAGTGAGGACCAGAACAAAGGCCAGTGTGGTTAAACATGACAAGTGGTAGGGGCCAGGGATATAAGACAGTGCACTAGAGGGTGTGGGCCAGAGCACAAAATGTCTTGCAGGCCAGGAAAAGGAATTTAGAGTTGCTCCTGTGCTGTGGGAAGCCAGGGGAGGGTTTAAAATGGGAAATGAAATAATCCGATTTCATTTTGCAAAGCTCTTTCTTGCTGTATTGTGGAAAGGGGATTATAGGAGCCTAGAATGGAAAGGAGAGGGGATGGATATTGTAGGAGTTAAAGGGAAAAAAAAAATAACAGTGATTTGGGCATGAATGAGAGCAGTAGAGGAGAAAACTTAAATTTTATCCTATAGATGTGAGTTGGGCTTTTAAAAATGATTGAACTCCATATAGAGAAATATAGCATACATAGTGAAAATATATAAAGAATTTTGGACATTCAGAGCTTCAGAACGTGATAGGGGTTTAAAACAAAGGGATTCCCACTCTTTGTACTGGGGCAGAATTACTAAAGCTTATTTCCAGTCATGAGATGTTATCTTTAGCTACTTTTCCCTCACCAAAAAAAAAAACAAAAAAAAACCAGAGCCTTACCTGCACTGCTTGAGGCTTCCTTCTTCAGCTTGGATCTCTTTCTTCTTAGTGGGAACTGAAGGTAACATAGAAAGGAAAAGCAATACTGTCCAAGAATAGCTGAGAGAAGTTAAAACATATTTTACAATGAGGAAAATGTATTGAAATTCTTATATTTCAGAATCCCAAACAACACAACAAAAAAAAAATCTTCCAAAGATAGACTGGGTTCATGTCAAACCTCTACTAAATAGTTTTCTGTCCTGTAGGAAAACAAACTCTTGAGTTCAGAAAAGAGCCTTTTCTCTTTTCTTCAGTTCAGAAAAGATACTACTCTCTGTCTTTTCTGAACATGTTTCAACACTTCCCAAAAGTGACTTAGATCTCCACTTCATCTGTGTGGCAAAGATCATGATCTGTGGACCTTTTCTTGAATGCCTACATTGACTTCTTCACTTGTGGTATAACTACTATATGAAAAGCATTTTCCTTGTCATTTGGCTACCAAAAAAGAAAAGTACTGTCCAGCTTTTTGACTGAGCCCTTTTTAATTTGTAATAATGAATATATTTATGGAATGGCTACAGTCCACATCTAATTACCAATCTCATACCCTATCTGTTCTCTTTTACAAACCAGTATACTCTGGCACTGGCTAAAACTATTTTTAATTAATTAGTGAATTAAATTTTCCAGTAATGGTGGTTGAACCACATGCTAGGGAAGTTCTGTACCACTGAGCTGCACCCTAGTCCCTTTTGTAATTTTTTTTATTTTGAGACACAGTCTTGCTAAATTGTGCAAATTGCCTCTGGCCTTGAGTTCATGATCCTCCTGCCTCAGCCTCCTGAGTCACTGGGATTATATGCATCCACAAGAGGGCACGGCTCAGCTAAAGATATTTCTAATTATAGACTTAAATGCAGCTAGTGACCTCATGGGCTGGGGTTTGGCTCAGTTGGTAGAATGCTGCTCTGCAATCCTTGAGGTCCTAAGTTGAATCCCTAGCATGGCAAATACGGGAGAAGGACCTGGCAATCCACTCCCAAGCAATCTTGAAAGAATCAGCCATTGAAAATCCTATGAAGAGCAGAGAAGCACTAACATAGTGCCAGGAAGTGTTTCCTTCTGTTGTACATAGGATCTCTACGAGTCAGACCACACTTGACAGCACCTAACAACAACAATGTGTCTCGGGCTAAGTGTTAGGCTCACATATTAGGCTCAGAGGATTCAAACTATGAGTAAGACCTGTTCCTTGCCTGTTCTGGTTTTGAGATTTAGTTGGAGGTATAGATATATAAACACATGGTCTCAGTGCCATGTGAAATTTAAGACAAGCACAGTAGACTGAGAGCATAGGGGCTGGGTCGGAGAATACTTCTAGAGGAATCTCAGGCTCTTTCTTGAAGTATGTGTAAGGTCAAAGGAAACAAAATCAGGGCTTCCAGTGAATTGCATTAAAAATAAATACATGGAGAAGAGTGCCACTATCCATGGCAGTTTATGTGGAATTAAAAAGCTGGAAAGTTCAGTAATGATTAGAGTCAGGTTGTGGAGGTCCAAGTATATCACAGGCAGGCTCTGAAACTATATGCTCTGGGCCAATCAGTCTTAGCTCTTTGAGAAGGAAATAACTGATACCTTGAAATTGCACTAGAAGCCCGTGTATGCAAATATACCACATAAGGAACACTGGCACAGAAATGGATAAAACTTTAAGCAACACAAAATGCAAATTCCTAATGGGAAGATTTTAATCACCTAAAATTTCTCTGATAATCTAATAATATATTCCTTTTATGAATCTAATAATATATTTCAAGTTAAAGAATTAAGATTTATAGCAAGAATAAAGAGCACAGAGAAAGAATCATGTTAGGGAGAAAAGCAATGGAATGTTTAAAATTCAAAAGCTCAAGGAAAAAAATATTTTTTCTTTAAAAAAAAAGGGTGAGCCGGGCGCGGTGGCACACGCCTGTAATCCTAGTGGCTTGGGAGGTGGAGGTGGGAGGATCACAAGTTCGAGACCAGAGGCAGTCTGCATAATTTATCTAGACCCTGTCTCAAAAAGTAAAAAAAATGGGCTGGGGGTGCAGCTCAGTGGTCCAGCACTTGCAGAGCATGCAGGCGCGAGGCCCTGGGTTCAACCCCCAAAACCACAAAAAAAAAAAAAAAGTGAGAATTCATATATGTGTCAATGGTTTTCTACTTGATGCTCATCTATTATAATGTATGTAAAAGGTGGCAAACAGTGTTAGCATAACTCATAGCGACCCTCATAGGGTTTTCAGTAGCTGACTGTTTCGGGATTGCCTTGGGAGTGGATTGCCAGGCCCTGCTCCCATTTTTGTGGTGCTGGGAATTGAACTCAGGACCTCAGAGACTGCAGCGCAGCGCTCTACCAACTGAGCCAAATCCCAGCCTTCCTTTTTACTGCACATTCTTTTTTTTTTTTTTTTTTTTTTTTTTTTTTTTTTTTTTTTTTTTTTTTTTTTTTTTTTGCGGTATTGGGGATTGAACCCAGGGCCTCGCGCCTGCATGCTCTGCAAGTGCTGGACCACTGAGCTGCACCCCCAGCCCATTTTTTTACTTTTTGAGACAGGGTCTCGATAAATTATGCAGACTGCCTCTGGTCTCGAACTTGTGATCCTCCCGCCTCTGCCTCCCAAGCCACTAGGATGTTTTTTTCCTTGAGCTTTTGAATTTTAAACATTCCATTGTTTTTCTCCCTAACATGATTCTTTCTCTGTGCTCTTTATTCTTGCTATAAATCTTAATTCTTTAACTTGAAATATATTATTAGATTCATAAAAGGAATATATTATTAGATTATCAGAGAAATTTTAGGTGATTAAAATCTTCCCATTAGGAATTTGCATTTTGTGTTGCTTAAAATTTTATCCATTTCTGTGCCAGTGTTCCTTATGTGGTGTATAAATCCAAGGGTGACATAGCTGGATCTTTTAAATTTTAAATTTTAAATTTTCTGAGGAATCTCCATACCAACCTGAATTCCCACCAGCAGTGTCCTAGGTTTCCTATCTCCCTCTACATCCTCAATAGTATTTGTTGTTTGTTTTGTTGACCCTAGTCATTCTGACTGGGATGAGATGTTATCCCAATGTACTTTTGATATTCATTTCCCTGACAGCTAAGGATGTTAAACATTTTTTCATGTGATTATTGGCCTTTTGTATTTCATCTATTGAGAACTCTTTGTTCAGTTAATTTGCCCATTTCTTAGCTGGATGCTTTGCTCTTTTGGCATTTAATTTTTTGAGCTCCTTATATATTCTAGATATTGATCCCCCATCTGAGCTATGTAGCTTGCAAAAATTTTCTCCAATTTGGTAGGCTGTCTCCTCACTCTGATGATTGTGTCCATTGCTGGGAAAAAGCTTTTTAATTTCATGCAATCCCATTTGTGAATTTTTGCTGTTGTTTCCTGTGTTATTTTGGGCCTATTCAGAAAGTCTTTGCTTATGCCTGTGTTTTCAAGTGTTTTCCCTATGTTTCTTCTAGCCTTTTCAAAGTTTCATATCTTACATTAAGATCTTTAATCCATTTTGAACTGATTTTTGTATAAGATGAGAGAGGGATCTAGTTTCAGTCTTCTAAATGAGGATATCCAGTTCTCCCAGCATTATCTGTTGAACAGGCTGTCTTTTCTCCAACTTATATTTTTGACATATATTTTGGGGTGTGGCTGTATGGTTTTATTTCTGCATGTTCTATTCCACTGTCTATGTGTCTCATTTTGTGTCAGTTCCACCCAGTTTTTGTTACTATGGCTCTGTAGTATAATTTGAGATTAGGTATTGGAATACCCCCTGTAGGTGCTCTTTCTGCTCAGTATTGCTTTAGCAATTTGGGATCTTTTGATTTTTCATGTGATATTTAGGATTATGTTTTCTATTTCTCTGAAGAATGTCATTGGGATTCTGATGGGAATTGCATTGAATCTGTGGATTGCTCTCTGTATTAAAGCCATTTTCATCATACTAATTTTTCCGGTCCCTGAGCATGAGAGGTCTTTCCATCTTCCAGTGTCCTCTTCAATTTCTTTATTCAGCGTTTTAAAATTTTCATTGCAGAGGTTTTTCAGCTCCTTGGTTGGGTTAATTCCTAAGTATTTTTTTCTTTTTTGAAGGTATTGTAAATGAGACTGTTTTACTGATTTCTTTCTCACCCTAGTTGTTATTGGTATGTACAAAAGCTACTCATTTTTGTGTGTTGATTTGATTTCTTTTAAGTATTGGGGGTTGAACCCAGTGCCTCACACATACTTTGCAAATGCTCTACCACTAGGCTGCTCTTATAGCCCATTTTTTAATGTTTATCTTGAGACAAGGTCTTGCTAAGTTATGCATGCTACCTCTGACCTCAAACTTGTGATCCTCCTGCTTCTGTTTCCTGAGTTACTGGGATTACAGGCATAAGCCACTACCCCTAGCTTTGTATGTTGATTTTGTATCCTGCTACTTTGCTTAACATGTTTATCAGTTCTAAGAGTTTTCTGGTAGAGTGTAAGGTCTTTAAAGTAGAGGATCATATCTTCTACAAATAGAAATAATTTGACTTCTTCCTTTCCTATTTGTATCCCTTTTCTTTCTTTCTCTTGCCTTATTTCTGTGGCTAACTGTTGATTTTAATTGTCTCTTAGTTGGTCTTAGAGGACATGCTTTCAGTTTTTCCCCATTTAGTATGATGTTGGCTATAGGTTTTTCATATATTTCCTTTATTATGTTGAGGTATTTTCCTTTATTATGTTGAAGGATATCCTTCATTTCCTAGTTTCTTCAAGGCCTTTATAATGAAAGTATGTTGAAGTTTGTCAAGGCCTTTTCTGCATTTATTATTGGGATCATGTAATTTGTCTCTGAGTCTATAAATACACTGGGGTGCATTATATTTTGTCTTGTGTATGTTGAACCATCTTTGCATTCCTAGAATGAAATTAACCTGATCAAAGTGTATGATCTTTTTAATGTATTGTTGAAGTTGATTTGCAAGTGTTTCTATCAAGGATTTTTGCATCTATTTGCATTATGGAAACTGTTCTGTAGTTTTCCCTTTTTGTTATATCCTTATCTGGTTTTGCTATCAGAATAATACAGGTTTTATAGAATGAGCTTGTTAGTGTTCCTTCAACTTCTATTTTATGGAATATTTTCAGGAGCATTGGTGTTAATTCTTCTTTAAAGGTATTGTAGAATTCAGCAGTGAGTTTGTTCAGTCCTAGGCGTTTCTATTTTGGAAAATTCTTTATTACTACTTCAATCTCAATGCTTGCTATAGATCTGTTTAAGTCATTTACATACTCTTGATTTTGGTAGGTCATATGTGTCAGGAATTTATCCATATTATCTAAATTTTCTAATATTTTTGGAATTTAACTTTTTAATTATTCCCTATTGATTCTGTACATTTCTATTTCTTTTGGTTAGTTTGATTAAGGGTTTGTCAATATTGTTTACCTTTTCAAAGAACCAGCTCATTGCTACACCAATTCTTTTTATTGTTCTTTTAGTCCCTATTTCATTAATTTCTCCTTGATCTTTAATATTTTTTATGTCTACTGATTTTGAATTTTGCTTCTACTTGTTTTCTAAGACCTTGAAGTGCATCATTAAGTTATTCGAGTTATCTCTGATTTTTAATGTAGATACTTGTAACTATAAACTTCCATCTGAGAACTGCCCTTGTTGTATCCAAAAGACTCTGGATGGCTGTTTTCATTTGATTCTAAGAAATATTTTTATATTCTCCCTGATTTCTTCAAGAACCCAATGATCATTTAAGAATGTCTTGTTTAATCTTTCCATACTTGTAGAGTTTCTGCAATTTCTCTTGTTCATTTCTAATTTTATTCCATTATGATTGATAAGATTCACAAAATTGCCAGGCGCAGTGGGGCACGGCTATAATCCCAGCAACTCAAGAGGCAGAGGCAGGAGGATCTCAAGTTCAAAACCAGAGGTAGTCCACATAATTTAGCTAGACCCTGTCTCAAATAAGTGAAAAAAATGGCTGAGGGTGCAGTTCAGCAGAGGGTGCAAGTCATGCAAGTGCAAGGCCCTGGGTTCAACTCCCAGTACTGCAAAAAAAAAAAAAAAAAAAAGAGATTCACAAAATTATTTCAATTTTCATTTCTTCATTAAGACCTGATTTGTGGCTAAAATTTAATCTATTTTTGAGAAAGTTCCATGGGCTGCTGAGGAGAATGTGTATTCTGTAGGTTTTGGATGGACTATTTTGTTGTTGTTATTTTAGGTGCCCTCAAGTTGTGTCCAATTCATAGCAACCCTTATAGGGTTTTCAATGGCTGATTGTTTCAGGATTGCCTCAGGAGTGGATTGCCACATCCTTCTCCTATTTTTGCCATGCTGGGAATTGAACTTGGTACCTCAGAGACTACAGAGCAGCACTCTACCAACTGAGCTAAATCCCAGCCCGGAATATTCTGTAGGTTTCCAGGAATATTGTGTAGATGTCTATTAAGTCAATTTGGTCTATTGTGATGCTCAATTCTGAAGTTTCTTTGTTGACTTCTTTTGTCTGGATGTTCTATCTATTGAAAAGAGTGGAACATGGATGTCACCCACTATTATTTTATTTGAATCTATTGTTATGTCTTCTTGATTAATTAATTGTTCCCTTCATTAATGTTTAGTGACCTTCTTTGTCTTTTCTAACTAGTTTTAATTTTAAGTACGCTTTGTCTAATATAAGGATGCTACACCTTCATTTTTTGGCTTCTGCTTCCTTGGTATATCAATTTCCATCCTATCACTTTCAGTTTGTGACTGTCCCTGCCAGTGAGATGTGTTTCTTGCAGACAACCAGTTGTTGGATCTTGAGTTTTTGTTGTTGTTGTTGTTGTCTTTTGCGGTACTGGGAGTTAAACCCAATGCCTCGCGCTTGCATGCTTTGCAAGTGCTGTACCGCTGAGCTGCACCCCCAGCCCATTTTTTTATTTTTAGTTTTTGAGACAAGGTCTTGCTAAATTACACAGACTACCTCTGGTCTCAAACTTGCAATCCTCCTGCCTCTGCCTCCCCAGTTGCTGGGATTATAGGTGTGCGCCACCGCGCCTGGCTTGGATCTTGTTTGTTAATTTATTCTACTAATCTGTATATTTTTATTGGAGAATTAAGACCATTTATATTTAGGGTTATTATTGAGAAGGGTTTTCTGATTCTTGTGATTGTGTTGGGTATTTTTCTGGTTGGAACACAAACTATTTATTCTTTTATGTCTCTCTTGTTCATATTTGCCCTCCTATCTCTGTCAGCTTGTCATGCTGTAGGGGCTTGCATATTGCTGTGATGCTAAAAGCTCTGCCACCAGTATTTCATATACCAGCAGGGCCACCCATGGTGGACAGGTTTCAGCTGAACTTCCAGACTAAGACTAATGAGAAAGAACTGAGGGTCCACTCCCAAATCAATTAGCCACCAAAAACCCTATGAATAGCAGAGAAGCACTGTCAAACATAGATCCAGAAAATGAATCTTTCCCCAGGCTGGAAGGCATTCTGGGAAATATCTGGGAAAGAGTTGCCTCCACAAAGTAGAGTCAACCTTAATGGCAGGAATGTAATAAAGTCCCTGTGACCCCCTTTTGCTAATGTGCTACAACTCAAAATGGGAGGAAATATAGTAACTGCAACAATGGGCTCAAATCTAAAAAGATTATGTGCATGGCAGAATGTTGGGTAGTATTTCATTCTGTTGTACATAGGGTTACTATGAGTCAAAGTCCACTCCATGGCACCAAACAACAACATTCATAGTTGAGTTTGACTAATTTTTTGAGTTAGACTTGATTAATCCTTTCCTAGTTCTACTTAGTTCATCTATTCCTCCCACGAAATTTGTTCTTTCCCATACTCTCATGATTAAGACTTTTTTCCTCCTATGTGCATAAGATTCCTTTAAGTATTTTTTGTAATGCTAGCTTGGTGGTCATGAATTGCTTTAGAGTGTGCTTGTCTTGGAAGGTCTTTCTTTCTCCATTGATTTTAAATGATAATTTTTCTTGGTATCTTGGTTGGCAGTTTTTTACTTTCAGGACTTAAAATATATCATTCCATATTTTCCTGGATATTAGGGTTTGTGCTAACAGGACTAATGTTATTCTGATAGTTTTGCCTTTGTAATTGACTTGGTGATTTCTTTCCTCAGCCTTTAATATTGTTTCTGTGTCCGTAGTCTTATAATGTGTCATTCAAAGGTTCTTTTCTGGTCATATCTATTTGGTGTTCTAAATGCTGTTGTGGTTGGATGCACATTTCTTTCCCTGGATTTGTGATATTTTCTGCTATAATTTCATTGAATAAGTTTTCTATTCCATTAGATTTTCCCTCAAATCCTTCTTCTACTCCCTGGATTCTTAAGTTTGGTCTCTTGATCATGCCCCAGAGTTCTTGAAGTTGTGAACATGTTATTTTTTTTCTTTGTGAATATCTGAATGTAGTATTTTCTCTACCTTGTATTCCATACCTGATGTTCTCCCTTCTGTTTGATCAATTCTACTGGTGATGCTTCCACTGTATTTTTTATTTGATTTATTGAGTTCTCCATTTCCAACATTTCTGTTCTTTTTCCAAATTTTGATCTTTGCTGAATTTCTCACACATTTTTCTGAGTTTGTCTTTTACAAAAATAACTTTCTGACCTACGTCATGTATTGATTTCCATACTTCATTCATCTGCTTGTTTGTGACCTCTTTAAAGTAATTGATCATTTTTATAAGTAGTCTTTAAATAAATGAAAAAAAGTTCTGGACTCTGTTTTGTATTCCTGCAATCCTAGTGACTTAAGAGGCTGTGGCAGAGGGATCTTGAGCCCCAGGTAAAAGGGAGCCTGCACAATTCAATGGGATTCTGCCTCAAAGCAACAATAATAAAAGGCCTAGAGGTACTGCACAGTGATACAGCACTTACCCCATGCAAAGCCCAGAGTTCAATCCCCAGCACAAGATGAAGAGAGAAAGATGAAGGGGGGTAAAGTAGTGGAGCTGCTTCTGCTCCTTTCTGTGGCCTCTAATATTGGAGTCTATTAGGTAGAAGTTGTGGTCAGTTGAGGTTAGAGTCTTATCTGACATTAGCTCACAGTTGCCAGTATCCAAAGTTCCCCTCAGAAGATGGAGTTATCTCCTCTCCCCAGGCATTAGGGATAACATCCATGGACCTTGCTCTATCCATCTTCCCCCACACCGTTATTGCCTGCTGCAGCTATGTCACACCCTGGGGTTTTTGCAGGTTACCCCCAGGCTCCCTCATCATTGATTATTCTTTGTTTCTAGGCGCCCTATTTGCTCAGTCTCACATAATGGATTCCCTATCAAGATGGTGCCTGGTCACAGCCCTCCAAGATATGGAGTGTGACAAAATAACTCACTTCTTCAATGCTAACCTCCCCAAATCAGGAAGTACCACAGCTTCATAAATTTCCTGAGGGGCCCAAGGGCTTCTGTGATGGTGGGATTATTGTGTTGGAATGCCCAGTCTGTTTGCTGGGGCTATCTGCCTCAATGTTTTGGGTGAGGGATCCAGTTCCCCTCCCACCCCCCACAAAGTTCACCTAAAGATGTGTCCTGCTTGTTCTTTCCTGCAGCACAGCTCCAGTCTGTACTCTGGGACCATCCTACAATCACTTTTGTGATTTTTGTGCATTTCCAGTCTTTCTCTCTTTGGAATAGAGTCTACTCCTTCCTATTCTTACTCCTTTGTTTTACCACGTCACAGAGAACTTGCCTCAAATCTACCATCTTATCCCAGAGGCAGAGGCAGTAATCTATTTTTAAAAAATCTATTGAAGCAAATGACTGAACCCTAGTTTAGTAAATTAATTTCCTAACACAGTGACTGGTACATAACAAGTAACAAATACTTTATTTTTATTATAGGAACAAGTTAATTATTAAATTCAGGCACATTTTCTCTTACTGAGCGATTGTGATTATAAAAAATAAAAGCAATCTAAACTTGTGTAAATCTTTGTAGGTAGCAATTAAGTATAAATCTTTTACTCTTTCTTTTGTATGTTACCCTGAATAAAAATATGCACTAAGTGTTTAGGTGAGGAAAGTTGATAATTAGATAATTTGACAGATAAGCTGTCTCAGATCCCATTTAGAAGGTAGTATAGTATAAATAACATACAAATACATAAATAATGAATAATTTTTAAAGTGACATTGATTTGAATGATGTAAGCATAAGTAAATCTTTCTATTCTAAATAGGCAAAACACTAAGAAAGAGTGTACATGAGTTTCAAGTACATATTTAACAATAATTTGCATGTAGTATGCTGATATTTTTGTTGTTGTTAGGTACCATCGAGTCAGTTTCTGACTCATAGTGACCCTCATAGGGTTTTCAATGGCTGACTGTTTTGGGATTGCCTTGGGAGTGGATTGCCAGGTCTTTCTCCCATTTTTGCGGTGCCGGGAATTGAACTCGGGACCTCAGAGACTGCAGTGCAGTGCTCTACCAACTGAGCTAAATCCCAACCCCTGCTGATATTTAGCTGCAATATCCTAACGGAGCTCTGGTAGAATCTAAAATGTGTAAAGGAGGCAAAGAAGGGTCTATTATCTTTTATTTAAAAGAAATATTCCTTTATTTCCTTACAAAAATATTCAGTGACTCAGAAATATAGCTCTTCATACTGGCTTTCTCTTTTCCAATTAACCTGAATTACTGCAGCTTTACTGTGATGCTTGCCTTTTATTTTGCAATTCATTAAACACTTTATATCCAGTAAAGTTTATAAAATTACCAAAGCAAATGGTGCTAGGTTTTTTTCCCTGAAGTGAGCAGGTGTGTATGCTTGCATGCACATGTGAATGCAACTATCAGTATAACAAACCATCCAGTGATATTCTGAAGACCCAACTAAAATGCCAGGAAAAAAACAAGGGATCTGTTATTCAATAATACATATAGTACATTGACAACAGAATATTCACTCTGGGCCATGGGGACCTTAAAAGAATGACTGCTAAGCTGGGAACAACAAAGTCACTAATTTGCTATTGACTCACTCAAAAGGTCAGAAACAACACAAGTACTATCTCTCATTATTTATAAAATTGCTATTCTACACATCCGTCTGTGAAGCATTGTTTTTATAACCCCGTGTGAACACTAATCCAGCATTTTTAAGTCTAGATTGACTTAAGCCTTTATTCAGATAAATGGGGAAATGTTGTGATCCTAGAAATGAGCTTACTACTTGTTTTCAATGCAAGAGCATAGCCATTAGAGTATACCAGAAAGACTGTTGTTACAGAGTAGGATATTGAATGCATTTAGGAGAAAGTAGTTTTAGGAAATCTCTTTTATAGTAAAGTATATCCTGACTATTTATTATGAGGAATTGAAGGAAAACTTGGAACCAAGTAAGAAGAGATTACGACTCTTACTTCACACCTTTTTGTTCTCTTTCTCCCTTCTCACCCCAGCTACACTGCTGTTTCTACCTGAGCATTTCTGTTCCTCATTTTTTCCTAGCCAGATCTTCCCTGCGTATTTGAGATCCTCTTGGAATAGCGCCTTCTCTGTCAGGGTAGCTCTAACCACCCCCTCCCACCAAAGTAATTCATTATTCTCCTGTCTTCTCTTAGTCTTAGTGAATTTATTATTCCCTCCTAATTTTTTGCTTATCTTTTATAAGTGTGACTTCCTGAATCCAGAAAGCAGTATTTTGGAGCTCTCTACAAGGCATGGAAAATAGAGGAAATAGCAATAATTCTTCCTAAACTGTAAAGAGTGACAAGAGGGGACAGGACTCCCAATCTTACTGACTGGCATTGGCCATTACTGATGCAATACTCCAGTGTGGATGTTTGAAGTTCAGAATTCCCAGCATGAGAACACTTTGGCTGCTTCAATGAGTGTCCTAGAGGACTTCTGAGGAATTCTGAGGTCATGCTAGTTACAACTTGTGGGTTGGGGATAATGAGAGCTGAGTGACTCATGGAACTCTGTCAAATATGGATGGAACCACTGTTAAGCTATTTGGTGTTTCCGTGCCATATGAATTGTTTCTGGGGAATGGCTGGTGGGAGACAGGGTGGAACTGCTTGCAGGGGCACATGGGTGAAGAGAGGTGTGACGGGGCCATCCCTGATGATGCCCAGCTGGTGGGAAGTATGGTGGAGCATGCAGTAGGGTGCATAGCAGAAGAGAGGTGCAGCAGGACCCTCACTGGTGGCATGCAGCTGGTGGGAGACATGGTAGACCCCTCTGGGAGGTTCCCCAGCTGACTAGAGGCACTGTGGGAAAGGGGGAAAAAGCAGCACAGGTCTTCTCTGAGGAAGCGGCTGGGTGACATGGCCCCATTATATGATCTCAGAGATGGTGACTGTGGTTAATTTTTGTTGTTGTTGTTTTGTTTAATAAAGGAGACATAGTGGCTACCCTGGCCTCTAGAACCACTGGAACCATGAGCTAGAAGGAGGGAAACTGAAAGGAGGTATGTTTAGGGGACAGAGCAGAGTAGCTGGCCCTGTTGGATCCCTGAAGCTAAGAAAGTTTATTCAGAATAAGACACATTTCAGGCCCAAGAGTGCTTGCAACAGGTCTGGGGAGCCTAAGCCACATGGTGCAATTAGGGGCTGCAAACACAAGGGACAGGGAGAAATTAAGGGGGCAATGATGAATGCAAAGGCGGCAGTGGGAGCTAAACACTGGACACTGAGGCTGCAAACCACATGGGTATGGGAAGGAAAGAGAAGTAACAGCAATCCATCATCACCCAAATTCATGGCAAGGTCTGGGGAGAATCTCTTTACACATGAAGGAGGTGAGACCTCCACCCAGACAAAGCAATGAGTAAGCCTCAGTAGAAAAACACATGAAACATGAAAGGTCAACCTGGGTGGGAAGATCCCATAGACCAAAGCACCTCAACAGAGAATTTCAGGGTTACTGGATTCTTGGAGATGCCAGAGGGAGAATTTAGAACCCTGCTTAAAAACATGCTGAAAGACCTCAAAAGACACCACCATGACAGCAATTTATGAACTGGACAAAAAGATGTCTAATTTAGAAGAACAATTCTCCATAGAAATTTAGATCCTGAAGAAGAATCAAGCAGAGATCCTTGAGGTGTAAGGCAGAATTAACCAACCTAGTATTATGATAGCCTCTTCAGTATCCAAACTAGATGAAGCTGAAAATAGGATAGTCGAAGCTGAAGAAAAGAAAGAGGAACTTACTTACTCAGATGCCAAGATAGAAAGAAAGATGAAGCAATATGAGCAAGATTTTCAAGAGATATTTGGTAATATGAAGAATCAAAATCTGTGAATTCAGGGGGTTCACAAAGAAGCTAAAAACAACACAAAAAGATTAGGTAGTTTATTCCAAGAAATATTAGGTGAGAACTTGCCAAACCTAAGGCAAGAGCTGGATGTGCACACAACTGAACTGAAGCATTCAGAACCCCAATCAGAGTAAATCAGAACAGATCCTCCCCATGACATATTATAATTGGAATGCTAAATCCAGAGAGCAAAGATGCTATTCTAAAAGCTACAAGAGAGAAATGCCAACTCACTTACAGTCAAACGCATCAGAATAACAATAGACTTCACAACAGCAATGTTAAAGGCAAGGGAAGCTTGGTCAGACATCATCCAAGTCCTGAAAAAAGTAATTGCCAACCAAGATTACATTATGCAGCAAAGCTGTCTTTTAAAATAGATGATAAATTCAAGACATTCCATGATATTGACTTATTTAACCAATTCATAGCCACTAAGCCAGCATTGTAGAGGATCCTCAATGAAATACTGCATATGGAAGAGGCAAGACAACCCCAAATATAAGATCAGAGGAATAAATAATAAATTGTGGGGAACTTAAGAAAACAGACTAACTATGAGTTGAAAAGCAGAAATTGATGCGGAATAATAAGCACCTCTCAACAATTACTGTCAATGTAAATGGTCAAGAGACATAGAATGGCCAATTGGAGTAAAAAACATAAACCCTTGATACGTGACATTCAAGCAACTCACCACATCCATGTTGTTGTTAGGTGCTGTCGAGCTGGCATCTGACTCATAGTGACCCTATGTAGAACAAGTGAAACTGTATTGTTACTGCTTCTCTGCTATTCATAGGGTTTTCAGTGGCAGATTGTTTTTTAGGAGTGGGTTGCTGAGTCCTTCTCCCAAGCGTACAGCATCTGGTGTTCCCTGGAAGTCTCCCATCCAAGTACTAACCAGGCCCAACCCTGCTTAGCTTCTGAGATCTGATGGGATTAGACACCACAGTGGTACCATAAAAGGCTGAAAATTAAAGACTGGAAAACAATATACCAAGCATGTGTGAAACAAAAAAAGCACAGGTTGTGATACTAATTTTGGACAACTTAGACTTCAATTCCAAATTAATCAGAAGAGACAAAGATGCTATGTATTGGTAAAAAGAATAGTCAATCAGGAATCCATAATGATACCTCATCTTTACTCACCATATACCAGGGCACCTCACTTGATGAAACAAACTTTATTAGAGATAAAGGAACACATTGGATGGGACACAGTAATTATGAGAGGTTTCAATATCCCACTTTCACCAAGAGATAGGTCATCAGAGCAAAAAATCAACACAGAAACAAAACACTTGAATAGTACATAGATCAACTGGACCTTACAGATGTCTACAGAATATTCCATACATCAGAAGCAGAATACGCATTCTTCTCAGCACTACATGGAACTTTTTCTAAGGTAGACCACATTTTAGTGCACATAAATGGCCTCAACGAATACAAAAAAATAGAAATTGCTCCTTGTACCTTATCATATCACAATGGAATAAAACTAGGACTCAAAAGGAAGAAAAATTTCAGAAATATTACAAATTCTTGGAGTCTGAATAATACACTGTTGAATAGATCATCAAAGAAATCAGAGAGGAAAGTAAAAAATTTCTCCAGTCAAATGAGGATGAGTATGTATTCTATCAAAATTTATGAAATATAGCAAAGGCAGTTCTAAGAGGGAAATTCATAGCCATGAGTGCCTTCATCAATAATTTAGGAAGGCCCAATTAAATAACTTAATGACACATGTTAAGACACTTGAAAACCAATAACAAGCCAATTCCAAAGGACCACTCAGACAGAAATTATCAAGATCAAGGCACTTAGAATCCAAAAAGACAATTCAAAAATTAATCAGACTAAAAGCTGGTTTTCAAAAAAAAAATTAATAAAATAGACAGCCCCTGGGCCAGTCTTACCAAACAAAAGAAAGATAAGACCCAAATTTTAAAAAATTAGAGATGAGAATGGGTCCACTGATACCAATGAAATCCAGAAGATCATCAGGGAATATTTTGAGAAATTGTACTCCCCCAAGAAATGAAAATTCAGAAGAAATGGAAAACTTCATTAACACATATGAATTACCAGAATTAAGCTGGGGGAACATAAACAATTTAAATAGACCCATCACATTCACCAAAATAGAGACAGTACTGAAGAGTCTCTCAATAAAGAAAAGTCCAGGTCCCAATGGGTTCACAGAAGAATTCTATCAAACCTTCAAAGAAGAATTAATACCTATTCTCCTCAAACTATTCATAAGATAGTAGAGGAAGGGGTACTTCCAAACTCATCTTACAATGCCAGTATTACCCTGATACCAACACTGGGCAAGGATACTTCAAAGAAAGAGAACTATAGACCAATTCCCCTGATGAACATAGATGCAAAAATCCTCAATAAAATTCTGGTACACTGAATTCAGTAAAATGTAAAACAGATGATACACTATGATCAAGCAGGCTTCATTCCCCAGATGAAAGACTGATTTAACATATGAAAATCAATTAGTGTAATTCAACATATCAAGAGGCTTGCAGGCAGAAATCACGTGATCATCTCAATTGATGCTGAGAAGGCTTTGACAGAGTGCAACATACTTTCATGATATAAGCTCTAGAGAAGATAGACATAACAGGGAAATATCTCAACATCATAAAGACCATCTATGACAAACCTACTGCCAATATCATACTAAATGAGGAAAAAAATTGAAACTATCCCCTCTAAGATCAAGAACAAGACAAGGATGTCCACTCTCTTCCTCTCTTATTCAATATTATGATCAAAGTCCTGGGCAGAGCAACCAGGCAAGAGAAGGAAATCAAAGGGATATAGATAGGCAAACAAGTGGTCAAATTATCCTTATTCATGGATGACATGATCATTTACCTAAAGGACTCCAAAAATTCCCCTAGAAAACTCTTAGGGTTAGCACTGTTAGCAAAGTGACAGAATAGAAAATTAACACGCAAAAGTCAGTAACCTTCTTTTACCTCAATAGTGAACAGAAAGAAAAGGAAATTAAAGCAACAATCCCATTCCCAATAGCTAACTAAAAATATAAATAAGTATCAATCTAACCAAAGACCCTGAAGATTTCTACAAGGAAAACTTCAAAACACTGAAGAATGATATTGCAGAGGATATTACAAGATGGAAGGATCTCCTTTGCTCAAGGATCGGGAGAATCAATATTGTAAAGATATCTATATCACCAAAAGCAATTGACAGATTTAATGCAATCCCCATTAAAATTCCAATGACAGACTTTGCAGAAATAGAAACAATCCTAAAATTCATATGGAAACCCAAAACAATCTTACGCTGCAAAAACAATGCAGTCAGGATCACTATACCTGACCTCAGACTATTCTACAGAGCTATAATGGCAAGAACAGCTTGGTACTGGCACAAAAATAGGATTGAAGACCAATGGAACAGAATCAAAGACCCAGAGATTGACCCATGGAACTATAGCCACCTGATTTTTGACAGAAGAGCTAAGGACATTCAATGGAAGAAAGATTTCCTCTTTAACAAATTATACTGGGAAGACTGGATACCCATTTGCAGAAAATTGAAAATAGACTCATATATCTCAATTTACAAAAGAGTCAATTTGAAATGGGTAAGAGAATTCAACATAAAACTGGAAACTTTAAAACTACTAAAAGAGAAGATACGAAACATGCTCTAACACATAGACATAGGAAAGTATTTAGCAAGATTCCAGTTGCCCAGGAAATGGCACCAACTATTAACAAATAGGATTAAATGAAATTAAAAAGCTTCTGTACAGCAAAGGAAACAATCAACAGAGGTAAGGGAGACACTACAGAATGGGAGAGAATCATTGCATCCTACACGTCAGACAGAGGACTAATTTCAGGAATATACAAAGAACTTAAAGCAAATCTGAAGACAACAAATAACCCAATACCTAAATGGACAAAAGAAATGAACAGACAATTCTTAAAGGAAGAAGTTTGAAGGGATAAGAAACACATGAAAAAATGCTCAATATCCCAAGCATTAGGGAAATGCAAATCAAAACAGCAAGATTCCATCTAACTCCAGTAAGAATGGCCAAGATCAACAAAACAAATAATGACAAATGCTGGTGAGCATGTGGAAAAAAAGGAATACTTTTATACTGATGATGGGATTGTAAAGTAGCTCAACCACTTTGGAAATCAATCTGGAGATACCTTAGAAAACTAAGAATAGAACTGCCATACTACCCAGCTATACCATTTCTCTGAATATACCCAAAGGGTAAGTCATCATGCCATAGGGACACCTGCATTTCCATATTTAATGCAGCACTCTTCACAATTGCAAGGGTATGGAATGGACCACGATGTCCATCAACAAAGAAAGGATAAAAAAAAAAAGTTGTGGTATATGTACACAATGGGATATTAATCAGCAATGAAAAAGAATGAAAAAGAATGAAATGCAGCAAAATGTTTAGTACTGGAGAATATAATCCTAAGCAAACAATCTCAGAACCAAAAAGAGAAACACCATATATTCTCACTCATATCTGGAAGCTAAAGTTAACTTAAAGGAAGAAAAACTATAAACACAAATAATTTTTACAAGTCAGACTTATCTAGGAGGGGAAATATAAGTAGAGTATAGAGGGAGGGGTCTAGCGTGGAGGTAAAGATTGTGGAAAGGGTTATAGGAAAGGGAAATAATACAGAGAGTTAAAAAAAGAGGGCAATCTCAAGTTACATGATGCAACTACATGAATACATGGGGAAAAAGGGGAATATAACCCATAATTGCATATGATTTTTACCACATTTTAATCAAAAGGTCTTATATATTATCTAAGTTGATGCAAGTGTAACCAAAAACAGTGTAATAGGTGCACAATGAAAAAAAGCCTTACCGCCCTGTACCCCACTAACATTTATTAATTTAAAAAAAAGAAAAGAAATTGTTCCTGTTATGGTACTTTGCTTAGATAGCATACTAGGGCAACAATTCAGCCTTCTCTTGTATAACACAAGTTAATAACCCTTTTCTAGTGTCTATGAATGAAGAGAATTGCTTTCTTTTCTCTTTGTACTTTATGAGAGGTAAAATACAAGGCAGAAAAATTTTGACCTAACTTGACTTCCCAGTTAGCTAAACCAGGATGTTTGTCTACTTTATGGTAGAGCGCTGCGCTGCAATCTCTGAGGTCCCGAGTTTAATTCCCAGCACCACAAAAGTGGGAGAAGGACCTGGCAATCCACTCCCAAGGCAATCCCAAAATAGTTAGCTACTAAAATCCCTATGAGGGTCGCTATGAGTCAGATACCTATTTGACGGCACCTAACAACAACAACAATTCTCTATTAGAGTGTGCAGCCTAAAAGAAAAAAGTGAAAACTAAAAACAAAATAACAAATTTTAACAGCCAGCTGATGTAAAACTATTTATAGACATGTAAGATTATGATATGGATAGTTTTATAAAGCCACCATAACCTATGAAACAAAATAGGAAGTAGAATATTTATTTAGTGATCATTTGAGTATATGCTGTACCTTTTCGTCATCATGCTCATTATCATTGCTATCATCAAACATTAAGTTTTATTTTGATCTTGTTTTTATTGTGGTAAAATACATATAAAATTTACCATCTTAGTTATTTTTTAGTGTACAGTTCACTGACATTAATCACATATCCCTTATTGTATAACCATCACTACCATCCACCTTCAGAACTCGTTTCATCTTGCAAAACTGAAACTCCACCACCATTAATAACTCCTAATATCCTACTCCACCAACCCCTGGTAAACAGCACTGTATATTCTCTTTATGATTTTATTTACTGTAGATATCAGACATAAGTAGTATCAGTGTTTGTCTTTTCATTACTGGCTTATTTCATTTATCATAATGTCCTCACAGGGCTGGGGTTTATTTAGTTCAGTTGGTAGAGCACTGCTCTGGGCTCTTTGAGGCCCTGGGTTCAATCACCACACCGCAAGAATGGGAGAAGGACTTGGCAACCCACTCCCAAAACAATCCTGAAACAATCAGCCATTGAAATCCTGTGAGGGTCACTATGTATCGGACACCTCTATAACACCTAACAACATCAGTGTGCTCAAGATTCGTCCATGTTGTAGGATGCGTCATAATTTCTTTTTAAGACTCGGTACTATTCCATTATGTATATTTAACACATTTTGCTTATCTATTGTACTGTTTTAACTATTATGAATATTGCTGCTCTGAACATAAGTCTACAAATATCTCCTTGGGACTGCTATCAGTTCTTTTGGGTATATTATACCCAGCAGTGCACTTGCTGGATCAGATCGTAATTCTACTTTTCTTTTTTTTTCAAGATGCACCATACTGTTTTCTACAGTGGCTGTGCCATTTTTCATTCCCACCATGGTATACAAGAGTTTAATTTCTCCTCATCTTCACCAACACTTGAAATTTTCTGTTTTATTAATGTTGGCCATCATAATGGGCATATAGAGGTATCTCATGGTGGTTTTGATTTGTATCAAACATTTTTTTTAAATGCCAGCACTCCAGCCTATTACTTGACTTCAGAAAGCATTCATTTTTCATTTGTTTGTTTCTGCATTTTGCTGTTCTAGAGATATGCTCTGCCAGAATTGCACTCCCAGCCCGTAGGAAGTATTTGTTTTGATATGCACACATTTGGAAAATGTTGCCTGAGCATCTGATCAGACTCTTACTAAATCATCATGTTAACCTCCCCACACACTATATATGTTGTTGTTGTTGTTGTTGTTAGGTGCCATTGAGTCAGATCCAACATAAAATGATCTGGTGTACGAGAGAATGAAAAACACCCTGACCTGTGCCATGCCTGGCACTATGTTAGTGCTTCCTTGCTATTCATAGGGTTTTCAGTGGCTGATTTTTTCAGAATTGCTTCAGGAATGGGTTGCTACCACCTTTTCCCATTTTTGCAGTGCTGGGGATCAAACCCAGAGCCTCAGAGAACACAAAGAAGCACTCTACCAACTGAGCCAAACCCTAGCTCCATAACATTATATATTCAATGGTTAATCTGCTCATTTTAGAAGCTCTGTTTATTAATAAAACATAAATAACACATCTCATTTCTGCTTTTGCTTTACTCCACATACTCTTAATTACGGCTATCAGTCTTGTTTTGATTCTTCCTTTTTTTCTTGATCATAGAATAGGAAAACGACTTTAAGAATACAAATTCTTGACAGCGGTTCATATCTTTCACATGTACTTTGTGAAAGACAGGTGAACTGAGAAGATTAGAGGTGGCTCGGACTTTAGGACTGAGGAAAGAAATGGAAGTGACGAGGAACAAATCAGAATGAAAGAGGTCAAAACCCACAGAGGTATTAAAGGTGTAAACTCAAGAATTAGAGATTAACTGGAAAAAACAGTAGAGTAAGTTTAGAGGGTTTAGGGCCTTACCGTCCCACACTACTTCCCTGCTCGTGCTTCTGATATCCCACAGCCTGACTGCCCTAGCATGTTGCCTCCCTCTTGGCCTAAATCAGGTTTTGAGTGATACAATTCCACCTCCAATGTAATTTAGTTTGATCACCTCCAATGTAATTCTTAGTATGACTCAGCAAATCTACCCATCTCAGGATCAATAAGAAACTCTTTAAACCTTCTGCTAAAGCAGTTCTGTCCATTTGATTCCCATCATCCCGTTGGAAATCCATTATGAGCATCATTTCTGGACACCCCTCAGATAATCTTCCAGTTCAGAAGTGTCATGAAATACTAAGTGTTCAATTTTAAAATATCCTGTATACCAAATTGTTCTCAACTAAGTGAAATACCAGCAATGAGCTGGTGTTGTGTTTTGAATCCTTTAGCCCTCAGTTCATATCAGGGCCCCCACATCTGTTATTGCATCCAGGAAAGTTCAGGCTGACACACCTGATTCTGCCTCTGGCAGGGTGACACTTCTTGACTCATGTCAAAACTCTCATCATTCACCAAGACCATTGCAAGTTTCTACACACAGGGAATAGGCATAATGTCATAGAGAAGTTGGACGTATAGATCTTCTTGCTTTCCATATTCAATTATAATAAAAGAGACATAGGCTCGGTTCTTTAAGAAATTAAATACAAATAGCTAATTGTCTTCTCAGCATTACACATCATGATTTTTCCCCTTCTCAATCTCTAAACCGAACACATAGCTTATAAGGAATTCAACAATTGTTTTCTGCATTTGTAGCCAGACATGATTCATTCATAGATGAACTCTGTGTTGTAGGAAAAACAGCACAAGATCTAAGACTGAAATTAATTATTTCTAGAAAGAAACTCTGGAGAGATCCTCACCTTCTTATCAAAATGTAATGAATGGTAAGCAATATGATGCCAGCAATATTAACATCATAACATTAACATGTGACTGTCCAACACATCTTGCTCCCTGGGATTACTTACTCAACAAGCATTTGATAAGCACCTGCTATGTATGTCACAGGTGCTGAACTTGGAACTAGTTATTTAATAGTGAAAAGGTGGGAACCAGTAGTACCATCTTAGAGATATGACAATCATTAAGGCAAGCATTTAACAAATGAGTACATGAGCACATAACTGTAATGGTGCTAAGTGTTATGAAGAATAACTCAGGGCTCAAAGGGGGATAACTTAGGAAGAAGTCCGAGGATAGAAAATTTAAGCCAAGTTTTGATGGTTAATAGGGATTCACTTAAACAGTAGTAGAGACAGAGAGGTTGGGAATTTCCTGGAAGAAAGATGGGCATGTGAAAAGTCCCTGGGGCAGGAAGAAGTTCAGTGCAGTTGAGGGATTAGAGGGAGGCAATTATGGCTCCAGCAAAACTAAGAAAGGTACCAAGGGGGTTCAGGAGCTGATAGAGTATAAATTAGACAGAGACAGGAAAGTCATATTAGGTAATTTGCCTAAAAAATCAATGGTAAGCTACTGAAGAACTTTATCCTGGCATATGACAAAAATTGATATACATTGAAAACTGCTTTTATCAGCAGTGGGGCAAGATTGGAAAGAGGGGCTAAGAAGTCTATTACAGTAGTACAGGTAAGAGGCAGTCAGGACATAGGCTGGTGACTTTGTAGTGGAAATAAAAGTCTTGATTTCATTTCCATTTTGGAGATAAAATCAGTAGGATTTGCCATAGTTCAGATCTGAACAGATCTTCCTCACATTCTAGCTCAAACACAGGTCAAAACATAAAATTATGAACTGATGCTTATTGTTTCATTCACCTATTTAGTTATTTAATCATTTATTCGCTAAGCAAATATTTATTAAGCTACCTCTGAGTGCCAGGCACTGTTTTAGGTGCTAAAGACACAGTGTCTCATCACTTATGCTCTGCCTGAAAGATCCTTATACCTTTGGTGGGCTTGATTTACTCAGTACCTGAGGACATGGCACTGTGGAGACCAGCGTTTCCCACATTTTCTACTATCTTTCCATGGATGCTGTTCCTTAGTTTGTTGGTTCATCAGGGATTCCTAGGGGACTGGTGAGGTGACTGTGAATGGGTGTGATTGGCACACTGGTTGCCACACTGATGAGTGAGTGTTGCTGGCACCTGGTGTGGGGCATGGGGCTGACAGTCTTGTCCTGCAGGGGACAGCCTCCTGAAGCGAACTCAGATTAGCTTCCCTCTGTCTAGTAACTACTCTCCAGCAGTCTATCTGACTTTAATCAAAACATTAAAGGGCAAAGGAGGGGGACATCCTTCATGTCTATATTCTTCCCAGTCTTTCCACATGATCCTTTGCATTACCCAGGCATCACTGAGTTAGCATGCTGCTTCTTTCCAAGTTCCACCCATGACTCAAACCATTAAGACAACACAGAGAAGAGAAAGCAAACCCATTTCCTTTCTTTGGCTGGGTGTTCTTGGGAAAAGTCCTTCGTCTGCATTACTTCAGTTTCCTCATCTGTAAAATGGAAACAGCCCTAATATTTATACCATAGGATTATTGCTCCTTTAGAGCACTTGGAACAGGACTTGAGCTTGTCACATCGTCTTAATCTGTCTTTCTGAATGGCTTGAATAATAAATGTTTACTTCTCATGGTTCTGCAGACTGGAGATCTGAGGTAAGGGGGCCACCTTGATCTGGTTCTGATAAGGGCTCTCCTCTAGGTTGCAGGCTGCCGACTTTTTATTGTGTCCTCACATGAAGGAAAGAGGAGAGAAAGATGTCAGGGGTCCTCTTTTTAAGGGTACTAGTCTCATTCAAATGGGCTGGGGTTTAGCTCAGTTAGTAGAGTGCCTGCTATGCATTCTCTGAGGACCTGGGTTCGATTCCCAGCACCACAGAAATGGGAGAAGGATGTGGCACTCCACTCCCTAAACAATCCCAAAACAACCAGCCATTGAAAATCCTATGAAGGTCACTGAGTTGGACCCCACTTGATGTCACCTAACAACACCACCACCACAATGCCATTCAGGAGGGCTCTGCCCTTACAGCCTAATTACCTCCCATAGCTGCCACCTCCTAATACCATCACTGTGTGGATTTGGATTTCTTCAACATATGAACTGGGGGTTGGGACTCAAATACTCAGTCCACTGCACACTTGCAAACTTCCAACAGACATCTGCTATTACCGTTCAATAGCATGGAAAGCAGTTTCCCAGGCACCATTCAAATAGACAAATGTGTCACCCTCCTACCTTGCACCTTTATCACTAGATGAGATCATACCAGTCACTTAGGTACCAGGAAACATATTTTTTCCACCAAAAAATGTAAACAGAAACCTGGCTGTACAGCGCATGCCTGTAATCCCAGTGACTTGGGAGGCAGAGGCAGGAGGATCACAAGCTCGAGACCAGAGGCGGTCTGTGTAATTTAGGATGACCCTGTCTCAAAAAGTAAAAAAATGGGCTGAGGGTGCAGCTCAGTGGTCCAGCACTTGCAAAGCATGCAAGTGCGAGGCCCTGGGTTCAACCCCCAATGCCGAAAAAAAAAATCTGAAATTTGGCGATTCTTTGCTGAACCACTTAGTGTACCCTTGTTACCTCTGCTCAGAGCCTTGAATTTCGGGTCTGGTGGTCTTTGCTCAGGATTTATCCTTTAGCTTTACACTTATTTTCCAAAGGGAACCACTCCTTTCTTCAGGGAAGATTCCCACTCCTGCTCTGGCAAGATTATCTCTTGACTGTCTTCTTGTTGTTAAGTGCCATGGAGTCTGTGTCTGACTCATAGCAACCCTACATACAACATGCAAAACAGTATTGTTAGTGCTTCTCTGCTATTCATAGGGTTTTCAATGGCTGATTGTGTTTTAGGAGAGGGTTTCCAGGTCCTTCTTCCAAGCCTACAGCACCTGGTGTTCCCAGGTGGTCTCCCATCCAAGTACTAACTAGGCCCAACCCTGCTTAACTTCCGATATCTGACTGGATCAGATGCTACAGTGCTCCACTGCAGTGTCACCACATAGTAGCTAGGTCCTAACCTTGCTTCCTGTTTTATAACTTGTCTCCAGCCTATGGCTCCTGGCTATTCCTCTGCCACCTCAGGCACCAGTTCGGATATCCAAGTCACTGCTACTTCTTGGGCTGTCAGGGCACCAGTTTACCCTCTGGAGCCCCATCTTGGACTCTACCAGCTGCTTAGCCTCATAGTCAAAACTATGTTATTCATGAAATCTTACAACTGTGTCATTCAAGATGGAACTATTTCTAACTATTTCTGATATGTCACAAATACATAGACTAGACATAAAAGGACAATTCATTCTTCAGGGTAATACAGTGTGAATCAAAATTCCCATAAATAACACAAACAACAAAAATATTTATCATTTTGATATGTAGGTCTCATACAGTCACTATACTAAATTAACCTTTTTTTCCCTGTAATCCCTAATATTCTAAGGATTCATAAGTGATAATTAATGCTTCAATTCTGTAAGTGACATGCTTCATATCATAGCAGAACACTGGCATCAATTTTTTCACAAATTTCCTGTTAATTAATCTAACAGTGTATTCATGGGACTGATTTAATTTGTGGTATTATGTGAAATTTCGCATAGCTCACTAAAAATTTTCAAAACTGTCATAACTACTGCTTAATTTTGTACTCCATTAAACAATGAATTTTATTATAACTCCCTTAAAGGGAAACTGTTGAGTTTCCTATCTTTAATACATTTCTATACTCACATTTTACTTCTTAGACAATTGTCATACATATCACAGAAATAAGAAAATTATTTCATTGGTATATTTTTAAATATTGGGAAGAATGAATGCCAGAAGATAAGAAAGGATGCCACCAGAGACTGTTAACTACATAATCTAAAACTCAATGTTAAATTAAACTCAACATCCAGCTATGGATTTATGTTGGTGGTAGAGCACATGTTTAGCATGTGTGAGGCACTGGGTTCATCCCAGGAGCGTGAGCACACACAAACACACACACACACACACACACACACACACACACACACACACCACTGTTCAACTTTGTTTAAAGCTATTATAGTTTATTGAACATTACCAAAATGTTAGTCCAACTCTTTAATATTTTTCTTTAAACACAGTCCTTTAAGAAATAAAACCTATTGCCATAGATAGCTAAACTTTAGTGTGTGGTGATTTTTTTCCCTTTTATTTTTTAGTTTCTATGAAGTCCTGAAGTAAGTAAATCAAATGGATAGCATAATTTTCTAGCACAGTTAATTGATCTGATTATTTCTCTGGCACTCATTAACTGAGCAAGTATTTTGTGTTAATGCTGGGTTAGGTACTAATGTAACAAAAATCACCTAATAAGGATTCCAGTGATCCAGGATCTGACAATGGGGGACACAGTATGTTTAAGGATCTACTATAGGTATCAATGGGCTGGGATTTAGCTCAGTGGGTAGAGCGCTGCGGTGCGGTCTCTGAGGACCCGAGTTCAATTCCCAGCACCACAAAAATGGGAGAAGGACCCAGCAATCCACTCCCAAGGCAATCCCGAAACAGTCAGCCATTGAAAACCCTATGAGGGTCTCTATGAGTCGGATACCGACTCGACAGCACCTAACAACAACAACAACGACATAGGTATCAGTGCCTGCAACCCTATCATTGTGACCTCCAACCCCATCAGATCTCGGTAGCTAAGCAGGGTTGGGCCTAGTTAGTACTTGGATGGGAGACTGCCTGGGAACACTGTAGGCTTGGGAGAAGGACCTGACAACCCACTCCCAAAAAATCAATCAGCCATTGAAAACCCTATGAATAGCAGAGAAGCACTGACAATAATGTTTTGCCTGTTGTACATAGGGTCACTATGAGTCACATACTGACTCAACGGCACCTAGCAATAAGTATCAATAACTTTGTTAATGACAATAGAATTTTTTATTTGTTTTTGCTTGAAGGTTGTCTGTTTTGTTTTGGTGCTGGGTATTGAACCCAGGTCTTCACTTAGGCTAAGTATGTACTCCACCACTAAACACACCCCTATCCCTTAGACTTCTTAATCAATATTTATTGAACGTTTAATGATCCAAATTGTAATGTATGCAGGTTTTCTGTGTTCATAAACATATATACATATACACACACACGTACATACATATAATCATATCATTGTTAATCATATTCAAAGGAAGAATTCCACAAAACTCTTATCATCATTGTACAAACAATAATGGATTTGATGGAAGTCCTTTCTATTTTATTATTGCGTATTATAATTTATCTAGGATATATTGTGATTGCACTATTAGTATAGATTTTAATTGAGAAAAAATATCTATACTATTAAGTGAAATGGCATTCATCATGGTTTTCAGAACAAGCCCATGTGAAGCTTTACATGATCATATTCGGTACATATTTTATATGTAAAAATAGTAGGCATGGAAATAATGACTCCTACATTGAAAGAACTTTAAGACTCTAGAATGCAACGGAGGGGGGGAAGTCGCATTAACATTCAGACAGATTTGTAGTTTTTGTTAGAAGAGTCGAGAAGAGAACAATAACTGGTAATCTCTGGAACATGCTGTTATTTGGTGCTGTTTCAGAATGTAATAAAGCAAAAAGGCAAATGAGAACAACAAAAACCTATCTTGGGGTCATACTCTGTAATGATCATTCACTAAGCTTTATACCTTCACTTGCTGCTTTTCCAAAAGTCTATGCCTTCTAAACTTCTAGAAAGATTGGCAGCATAATTGTTAGAAAGGCTGCACTGTGCACTGGTTGAGAAGATGGACTGCGAAGTGAATGCTTGCCTGTGCCACTTAAGGCTGTGTAACCTTGGACAAGTGACTTCTTGGGCCTCCATTTTCCAGCAATAAACTGGGTTAATGGTGAAACCCACCTCCAGGGTAATTGTGAGGATTTATGACTTAATACAATGTTTTATACATCGTGGGATACATTGTAAGTACTCAGCAAATAGCTAGTACAAAGTTAAATGTCTAAACTGAAATCTCCTTTTGGAATCAAACTACATTATAGCAGAGGAAGAAATAACTCATAAATTCACATTATAATAGTCTACCTCACTAATAAGAAAGAAATTTATGTTGACGTGAGATAATTTTTTTACAATTATATAGATATTTTTGTTTATTGATAAAAACTGTTAGTAATGATTTAGGCCTGCAGGCACCCTCAGTGTTAGAGGTTAAACCATTTCGAAAAGAAATTTGCCTTGTCTTCCCAACAAAATTTTAAATATGGAAACTCTTTGACTCAGAAATTTTACTTGTAAGAATTTTCTTCTAGAAATACCCTACCATATGCAAATACATGTGTGTGCATACCTAAATGTTTGCATACCTCTGTTGTGTTAAACAAGGAAACATGCTTCCTATATAAAACAGTACCATTGATTTAATATAAAGAACACAGTTTAATTATTTAGAAATTTTGCATGATTCTATTTTTGTATGAAAAGTGTGGATTTCTTTGTGTGTGTTTGAAAGGGAAAAAATGCACGTTAATGGTACATACACAAAAACTGAAAGGATATGGAAAGAAGTACTGCCTGCAAACTT
Organism: Pedetes capensis; assembly: GCA_007922755.1. Taxonomy (NCBI): domain Eukaryota; kingdom Metazoa; phylum Chordata; class Mammalia; order Rodentia; family Pedetidae; genus Pedetes; species Pedetes capensis. Next base: position 80,239 of record VMDO01001073.1, read on the forward strand.
ATTCTCAGCAACTATCTCGATGTAAATGAGATGTTATGATACATCTTCTCTTTTTGTTCAAAAATATTCTTGAACTGTGTCATTCATTTTTTTGGACCTCAATATTTGGAGAAATGAAATGAAGACTTTGATGAAAACTGTTTTCTGTAAAAGATACCGCTGAATATATTATGATGTACAGAAAAACTGTGACCTCTTGATCTACTAATATAATGACAAAAAAGATGAAATGTTTAGATTAATGCAGATTTGATTGCTATGAAAACTGAATATCACAATATTTTCAAACACTTTTGGGTTCTGTTTTTGTTTTGTTTTGGGTTTGTTTGGTTGGTTGGTTGGTTGGTTTGGTTTAGTTTAGTTTAGTTTGGTTTTCTGAGACAGGGTCTCATGTGTTGCTTAGGCTGGTATCGAACTTGTAGCAATCTTGTCTCTGCCTTTTGTGTGCTACTAAGTCCAGCTTCATACTTTGTTTTGATATTTTTTAAAAAATCTATATGAAAACATTAGCAGTGAACCTAAGGGTGCCTGATTTTTTAAAATGTGGTTTTCTTCTTTGTCTTCACAGAGTTACTGGAGGAGAACTGTTTGAAGATATAGTGGCAAGAGAGTATTACAGTGAAGCTGATGCCAGGTAAGTGACTTGCACTGGACAGATGTAAGACTCATAATTCAAATGACACTTGTTCAATATACATATATGCTTTAATACATCATGATAGTATTTTTGAGAATTTCATAACACCATCTTGGACTTCTTTCTTTTAAGGATCTCCAGGATTATTCTTAAAGAAAAAAAAAATCTTTGGATCCAGTCTAAACTTTATTTTTATCAGTTTTCAGTTGGACTGGCCATGTTCCAAGGGCTTAATAGGCACAAGTGGTTTGTGGCTGCCAATTAGATCAGATATAGAGCATTTCCATTGTTATAGAAAGTTCAACAGAACTTTCCTCAGAAAGCAGAAACAGACCAAAAATAAAGAAAGAAAGAAAAAGAAAGAAAGAAAGAAAGAAAGAAAGAAAGAAAGAAAAAGAAAAGAAAAGAAAAAGAAAGAAAGAAAGAAAGAAAGAAAGAAAGAAAGAAAGAAAGAGAGAAAGAAAGAAAGACCTTAGTGGTCAATAAAGCTTTATTGGCTATTTAACACTTTGGAAATCTCATTAAAACTGTTGGAACTCTGACCTGACAAATATTTATTCAGGTATTTCCTAGAGTTCATGAGTAATTTCCCAATTTTGTTAATTAGCAAAATCTTCATAGAAGTTTTTATAAAAATGCTAACATTTTGTCCAATTTGAAACTTCCTAGGCTACCCACAGGCAACAGTTTTGGAGTAAAATAACATTAATCTACTTGCTTAGATGGTAGAATGTATGGTGTTAATTTTTCTCAGCATTCTTTATATATTCTGTAGTTGTTAACTTATTTTGAAAAATCTGATCATAGGCAATTTGCTCACAAGCAATGTAAATGCAATGCTATGAAAATTTACTTGTTTGATGTCTAGCCCATTCTCTATGGCTCTCCTAGCTTCACAAGGCCATGCCACTGTAGGGTGACCCTCAGCAGATATTCAGCAGATATTGAGGTTCTCCTTCCCTCCAACATAGCACATGCATATGCTAGCTCATTTCTAAATTTCTAATTTTTCCTGGCTTAATACTACTGTTTATGGCATTCTGTGGCTCTATCTCTACATGACTCCTCTAATTTTTTAATGGAAGTTTTACTGCCAAAGGGAAATAGAAAATTCTGTGTCATTTATGCTAAGAGAAATGAATCACCAATTGCTCAATTTAGCTCAAATCCTCACAGTAGGCCCCAGCAAAGGGGCACTCCTCAGAGTATCTATTTGCCTACTTGCCAAGAGGGAGTACAAATTTTAGTCAAGGTAGTAAATAAGTTAAGGAATTTTATCTATTTAGCCTTTCAAAGTTACGTTAAATATACTGCCATGTTTGAACGATATTGGTTGAAATTAAGATAGAGGCTATTTTTACTGTTGAAGAGCTTTATGGATAATAGAACAGATCCAGTGGGTTGGATCACTTAACTTGGAGAATTAATTAAAGTATATTTTTCAGGATTTGAGAATTAATGATAGTAATATTTTTTAGGATAGGTACCACAGAAAATAAAGGAGAACAAACATTCTTTTCCCAACTTAGAAGCATAAAGAAATCTTCAAAAGATTTTTGAAAGTTTTTGTTACTAACACTCAGGAATTTAAGAATTAAATTCATCTTCACTAGTAAAAAGTGGTAAAATTCATTTAATATGAATTATCGTTTATTTCTTTATTTTCTGTTAGTTATTAGGCTCAATAAGTTATACATGTGCCCTGAGAAAAAAAGAGAAATATTCCTAAAAAGGAGTATGAAGTGAACATTATGGTAGAAGAAAAAGAGCTATATGTTTCAAAAATAGTGACCAATACTCAGATAAGCTCAAATACCCAAATAAGTCAAAAACCATCAATGTGAGGTTCTTTTAGTGGTACTGTGAATACAGCTTGAGATAAAAATTTATATTGTGATCAGTTATTTTGGTCTTTGCTTATAATAAATCATATTGGAGTTGCTTTTTTAATTCAAAAATTTTCTTCAGAGTAACATTATTTTATACATTAAAAGATTGAAAATGTCCTTATCAAATTCTTTACTTCTTTCTTGAGTCAATGAATGTACTTCTATGTATACTTGCATTTGAGCTACACAGTGAAGTTGTACAAAATTCATCACTGTAGTATGTTCTATGATATTGTGCCAGATGACAGCTCGTGGGATCTTAGGGAACCAGTCAAAAGATTTCCTCTAACTTAGCAGTAAACTTGACATCACTGAGCCTTTAATAAAAATAGCACCAATTGTGCATTTTGACATAGTAATAAGCAAAATTTCCCATCATTAAAGTGTGTAGAAATGGGTTTTCCAATTATCAGTTTCCAGAGAATTTTAATTTTTTGTTTGGTTTTTGTTTATTCATTTGTTTGAAAGCTCCCTAGCCTTTCCTCAGAATATTCTTGTATCAAAGACGGATTTGTTTTTTATAATGAGTTTACCTTAAATTTTCCCCCTGTTATCAGAGACTTGCATTAGTTTTCCTATTCATATATTACACAGGAAGCACCACTTATAAGTCAAAATGGTAAATGTGTACCTCCTTTTTTTTAACCCTTGTTTCACCTGCCACTTCATCTGTGTTTACCCTCTTGTTTCAACACCTTTGTTTAATTGTGACCTCAGATTTTAAACAGTTTAGATGTGTATGAGAAATACCTGGAAGTTTTATATCTCTGGAGAATTTTCCCAGAACATTCCAGGAATTATTTATAAATTTTTTTCCTGAATATGAAAATTTCATCTTCTACATACAGACTTGTAGACTTAACATGAAAAAAAAAAGACACAGCTCAAATTGTTTTGTCTGAATATGTCACAAATTCTATGTTGGATGTCATTTTTTGTTAGAACCAGAATTAGCTTTATTCAACATTATTTAATTCCAGTGTAAAGCTAAGAAAAATGTGAAGAAATGTAATTTTTGTTTGTTTGTTCGTTTGAACTTTTATTTTATTTTGTATTCAATGTGATTATGTGCCTTTAAAATGTTCTCCCTTCCATTCTACCCTTGTATCTTTGCAGTCATTGTATACAGCAGATTCTAGAAAGTGTAAATCATTGTCACCTAAATGGCATAGTTCACAGGGACCTGAAGGTCAGTATATGGAGTACATAAATCTGAGTCAAAGGAGTTTCTTTGGTTTTTTGTTTTTGTTTTTGTTTTTGTTTTTCTGGGGAAAGGGCAGAGGTGGGGGGGGATTTTAAATGGTTCCCTTGCCTTTCCAACTTTTTCTTGACATGAATAAATGATGAAATGTTAATGCATGATGCCTCTTTCAGTATGCTCATCTACAGGCTAAATATACATCATAGCAGAAAAGGGAAGGACAGTATTAAGAACACAATCAGTTAAGTTTCCAAGCAATAAACTACCAGAAGCAGTTTGGGAGCAGGCTTTCCTGATTTGTTGACCATTTGACAGAAGACAAACTTGGCCTGTGATGTATGTCCGCCTGTAGATTTAAACACCACTTCTGTTCTGAGACCATGGGTTGCTGTAGCAGAACAACTGGTTACGCATTGCTCCATTTGAGTCTGACAAACCCTTTGGCCAAAGATAATAATTGCCAGCTAAATTAAACCACAAGAAGTTAATGATTTATCAGAAATTCATTATGTGTCTTAATTTAACCTTAATGAGGACTTGTCTGCTAATGTAACAGCTTTCAGAACCATTCTGGAAAAATGGGAGAGAATGAGGAAACAGTTTTTGTGCATGAGGTGGAGGCAGAGCACAACAACTGTTATGATTATATTTGTGTTTTCAGTTCATTTCCTGGAAGAATTTATGACCAGGAAATGAGCTCCTGAATGAAATGAAATATTGTCAAGATGAATTTTCTAGAACAAGTGGATCCATATTCTGGCTTACATCAGGCAAGATCCTGATTGTTCTGAGGTAGTAGTCACTCTCCTTGAGCAATATGTTTACATTACTGAAGGAGTTAAAATACAGCTCCAGTTGTCTGCTAGCTCTGCACTTTAACCCAGTCTCTCTGAGGGTATACAGACAGTGAGTGTAAGCTTGGAACTAACACACGCCCCCTGGTGTTTGCATGCAGTCATTGCATTCAGCAGATCCTGGAGGCTGTGCTACACTGCCATCAGATGGGCGTAGTCCATCGGGACCTGAAGGTGAGTAATGCCCTTGGAGAAGATGAACCACCACACAGTTCCTAATGACTGTTCAGCTGCAATTATGCCTGTAAAGGCAAAAATATAAACCATAAAATGCCATGGACTCATTCCAACACATTTCCCAGGCACTTACACTCACCATAATCTCTCATTTCATCTCTTTTGTAATGCATACTTGAGACATATAAATCCCTATCTATGCAGAGAAAAATAATTTCCCAACATTAACAATAAATAGGCTGTTATATATCCTTACTCCTAGGAATTTATATAGCAATTAATGTGACTTTCAGTATGACCTATGATTTCTTCTTCCTTCTAAACTTGTTCTGCATCAATCAAACATATCATTTTATATTTACACTGTATAGACTCAATATATGTAAATAATTACCAAAATTATAAAATGAGTTTTATAATTTACTTTTAGCCTATAATAGACTTTTAGCCCAAGTGACTGGCTGCCATTTTGAACTCTGAGGTTCCTTTTCCCCTACCATTAGTCCTGGGAACTCTGAAGATGCTGAGGCCTCTTGGTTCTTCATTTATTTATATCCGTAGGGGTCAAGATATTAGTAACTTCTAAAAATACAGATGGAAAAAGAACATATACTATGAGATAATGCATTTATAGCATATGTTTATATTCTCATGTGACTACTCATACTTGTAAGACTTCACTTGGCTTATTACCATTGAGAACAAAAAATATTTAGGACTGAAATAGTTTAGAAGGAGACTACATTTTTCATTAATTTTCTGTTCCTTTCTCTAGAAACATTCTATTTTTACTGGTGGTATTACAGAGAAATAGTGAAAGCTAGAAATTTAAATGAAAGGAAACTAGAGGATGGAGGAAATAGCAAATGTGCCATATAGAAATATTTAGATTCAATTCTTTGAATGCAACCTCGGCATTTTCCAGGCATTAATACAAAGGTAGCATATTAGAATTTCTAATATGTGTTCTGTGGGCTGGGATTTAGCTCAGTGGGTAGAGCGCTGCGCTGCAGTCTCTGAGGCCCTGAGTTCAATTCCCAGCACCGCAAAAATGGGAGCAGGGCCTGGCAATCCACTCCCAAGGCAATCCTGAAGCACTCAGCCATTGAAAACCCTATGAGGGTCGCTATGAGTCGGATACCGACTCAATGGCACCTAACGACGACGACGACGACGACGAATATGTGTTCTGTAGAAAGACCTAGGCTATTTTCTCATGTGCAGACTTCTGTAGCTATAATAAACTGTAATCTGCAGTTTCCATACACTTAATGTTCTACATGAATGTTTCTCTAAATATCCACAGTTAGTTATGTAAAGATGTGATTTGCAAGAAAAACATTGACTACTTTTCTGGAATCTTCTTTTAATTTCAGTTGATTCTGAGAGTTTTAACTATCAAAGGCAAAGGCATAATTAAGTGCATTTTCTTTGGGACAGTCAAGACAGGACTTTCTACATATTCTAACACTTGCCAAATACTCATTAGGATAAAGGAAAAACAATATATTCTTTTTAAAATTCTTGTCTTTGGCAGTCAGCTCAAATATTCCTTACTCGCCATGTAGAGCAGACAGAGCCCCTTTTTGTTACCTCTCAGAAGCCACAGTGCTACTTTCCTTTTCAGTGAACCTGTATGAACAAGTGCAATATTTGTGCTGTTTTATCAGATATTCTATTTGATAAATTTATAAATGAAACATTTTTGTCTGTTTATGTAACAATAACTGCACTCTAAAAGACAAGCATGAAAAACTTGCATTCTCTTCCATGACTTTTAAGATAAATTTTTTTGGATCATCATGGGAAACTTCTATATGTGTTTGAATTCAGCTGAGCCCTTCAAAGACTAGAATCTTAATCACAGGTGACAGTGGGCCTGGAACATGAGCTGTGAAGAAAAATATGTTTTCCAATATATGATGTAAAGCCAGTAATTAAAAACTCAGACAAGGGATCTCTGGAGAGACTTATTACCAAAAGAAATAGCCTGCTACATTACCCATCAGATTCCTCTCAAGGGAGAAGAGAATTTTTGCTTTCCATTTCATTCTGGTCTTGGGAAAGGTCAGAGATGAACGTTTGAAAGAGCTCATTATAATTTTTGTAATTGTTGTTCTAGTTAAAGTCAACTCGATGACTCAGACAGGCTTCCTCTGAATATAGTTCTCAGTGCTTGTTTCAGTAGACCATTTCGTAAACATACTGAAAGAGTCCAAAATTTGTGTACTAGAGGCAGTGTGTCTACAGCCACATGACCCTGGCATCTGATCTTGTCAGATCTCAGAAGCTAAGCAGGGTTGGGCCTGGTTAATACCTGGAAAGGAGAACGCTGGGAACACCAGGTGCTGCAGGCTTAGGAGAAGGACCTGGCAGCCCACCTCCAAAACAATCAGCCATTGAAAACCCTATGAATAGCAGAGAAGCACTGACAATAGTGCCAGGCATGGCACGGTGTAAGGTAGTGTTTTGTCTGTTGTATACAGGGTCCCTATGAGTCAGACTTGACTCAACAGCACCTGATAACAACAGAGGCAATGTATGCACATATTAAATGTACTAAATACCTGGCTTTGTTTTGTCCCTTTTATATATAACACATATACTCTGTGTGATAAATATACTACTTGTAATAGCATATTGAGCAATATAATAAAATCAAAAAGGAAGTCAACTATTGAAATTTATTACCAGGCTTTGAACAAAAGAATGCTCTTAGTGTTACTGTACCATATATTTTTGTTTGTTTATCCCAGTTCATATGTAAGTTCATGTACAATTTAGATATTTAATGTACATATTAGCAACAGAAAAGCATAGGAAATTTTATGTTTATTACCATTATGAAAGAAACCTTATGAGTATGTATGTGCTGTACATTTTGTCTGTAAGCCCCTCCACACAGTGTTTTATTCACAGCAGCTAACATAGCACCTTAAACTAGCAAATATTTGTAACACATCCCTTCAATTTAAGAATAAGTGAAGATCAACCAAAAACATAAATGTATGTAAATTATATAAATATAATATAAAAGACAGTACTAATAGATTATTAATTATATTCATTAATATTTGGGTAACATAAAGAGGATAAGAATATCTAAAGAATAAATACTACCACTTGAATATTTGATTAACTGCCACCCTTTGGAATCCACAAGACTGAAGCAGAGCAGATAATTTGAGAATATCCCAGAAACAAGCAGTAGGAATAGGTCCAGAGTGGTAGACATCAACATGAATTAGGTCTGTCAGTCAGCACTAGGCAGCAACCAGTGGATGCAGGGACCACAGTCTTTTGTTTGAAATGCATTCAGCGGTGGGACAATTGATGTAGATACAGGTAGTATTGAGACAAAGTAGGAATGTTGACAAAATTATGCAACTGCAGTTCAAGGACAAGACTTTGGGAGGATATAAATCAAGTTAGAACTTTAATCACATAAATAGTAACAGCCATGCTTTATCAAGCCATTACCGTGTACAGTGTGCCCTGTTAAGTGAATCTTCACAATAGCTTTATGAGGAAGACAATGTTATCTCCCCTTTGTTACATAGGGAAAACATGACAACCACAACTGAAAGAACTTATTCAAGGTCACTTAGCTAGTATGGTAGAATCCGTGCCCAAGCAATTTTGTTCGAAGTCTGCATCTTAATCATTGCCACTTCTCAGTTCTGTTGGTTGGGTGAATTGAAAATTTTGCAAAGGGATCAGAGAATAGGTCAAAATAATGATGGGAAAATGATGAAGCATTTAATATTTTTTTTACTATGGGTAGTAAATATATCAATTTGTGGATTATACATTTTAAATAATTGTTGTTGTTGTTGTTGTTAGGTGCCATCGAGTCGGTATCCAACTCATAGCGACCGTCATAGAGTTTTCAATGGCTGAGTGCTTCGGGATTGCCTTGGGAGTGGATTGCCAGGCCCTTCTCCCATTTTTGCGGTGCTGGGAATTGAACTCGGGACCTCAGAGACTGCAGCGCAGCGCTCTACCCACTGAGCTAAATCCCAGCCCTTTGAATAATTATAAAACTATAAATATTCTATTGTCCTCAAAACAATCTTTAGGTAAAAGATTAAAGGACATTTGTGAATAATGTATGTATAGGTATTTTATGGGGCTGAGATTTGGCTCAGTGGGTAGAGCGCTGCTCTGTAGTCTCTGAGGTCCCGAGTTCAATTCCCAGCACCACAAAATGGGAGAAGGACCTGGCAATCCACTCCCAAGGCAATCCCGAAACAGCCATTGAAAACCCTATGAGGGTCGCTATGAGTCGGATACCAACTCGATGGCACCTAACAACAACAACAACAAGGTATTTTATAAATGATGTATGCAAAAATACTCTAATGTTTATTGAATGCCTAGTTTTGCTAGTAATATTAAGAATTATTTGGGGAAATGGTTCTAGTTTAGTGAATTGAAAGATTTAAATAGCCCTATGTACCTAACGCCTGCAGCCATAGCCCTGTGGCATCCAATCCTGTCAGATCTCGGAAGCTAAGCAGGGTCCAAGCCTGGTTAGTACTTGGATGGGAGACCGCCCGAGAACACCAGAAGCTGTAGGCTTGGGAGAAGGACCCAGCAACCCACTCCCAAAAATCAATCCGCCATTGAAAACTCTATGAACAGCAGACAAGCACTGACAATAGTGTTTCCCCTGTTGTACAGAGGGTCGCTATGAGTTGGATACCGATTTGATGGCACCTAACAAAAACAACAACAATATGTACCTAACAGAAATATACAAGATCTGTGTCATTAAGAATAAGGAAAATAAGGTATATTTGCAAAATTATGTGCAGCCAGATACTGTGGCCCACACTTGTGGTCCTAACAACTCATGAGGCTGAGGCAGGAAGATTGAGTTTGAGGCCAGAGGCAGCCTGTACAACTGAGCAAGACCCTATCAAGTTTTAGCTCATTGATGCCCAGAATGTCAATGTTTATGTGCTCCCTTTCCCTTTTAACAAATTCTAATTTTCCTAGACTCGTAGTATATACATTCCATACTCCAATTCAGCGGTGGGACAATTGATGTAGATACAGGTAGTATTGAGACAAAGTAGGAATGTTGACAAAATTATACAACTGCAGTTCAAGGACAAAATAAAAAATAAAAATGGAGCTGGGGCTGCAGCTCAATGGTAGAGCACTTCCCTAGCATTCACAAGGCCTTGGGTCCAACCCCCAAGAACTTAAAAAAATATATATACATATATATATGTATGTATAAAATACACACACACACACACACACACACACACACACATGGGCTGGGGTTTAGCGCTGTTGGTAGAGTACTTTTGTGCATACTCTGAAGCCCTAGGATTAATCCCAAGCACTGTAAAACTGGTAGAAGGATTTAGCAGCCCACTCCTGAAATAATCAGCCATTGAAAACCCTATGAATAACAGAGAAGCACTGACATAGTGCTGGGCATGGTACAGTGTTGGAGAGTATTTCGTTCTGTTGTAAATAGGGTCAGTGTAAATCTGACCTGACTGGACAGCACCTAACAACAATAAATATACAGATAGATAGATAGATAGATAGATAGATAGATAGATAGATAGATAGATAGATAGATAGATAGATATAGAGATATATAATGTAGAGTAGAAGCAACACAATTTGAAAATAGAATGGTGTATGAAGTAAAAATTTTCTCTTTAGAAAATTAATAAGGTGGCATTGGCCAACAAACTTTGGAAAATGGGATACAGCAAAAATGAAATACAGTTTGGAGCACTTAAAACTAATTTGTTTATAAGAAGCAGAGTGCTATAACTTAGTGTTGTATATTTGTGAACTACTGGTTTAATTTCAGTTATAAAAAGAGAAAAATAAGCATTCATCAAACATTTCTTGAGAAGTAGCTAAGGCACTGTCTTAGCTATAGTCATATATCACAAGGCAAAACAGGAATAGACCTTGTATGCATGGAACCCTATAGGCCATGGGATTAAAGTATATGCAAAACATATTGCTGATATTTCTCCCAGAAAGGAGGGAATACATCAGACAAGAACTGCTTCCAGAAGAACAGAAAGTTAAAGAGACATTGCAAAACAAGTGAAAAATTTTAATGTCACAAGAAATAAAGGAATATCAGGTCAAATGTATGCTTTTATTTATGAACCTGGAGGATAAAATTTCTGTGAATCAGTTAACAAAACTACAAGGAGACAGTTACAGGGATACACTTTTTTCAAATAACTATATTTCACACGAGGTATGATTCTTTGATTTGAATATATCAGAAATAGTTATTAAACTACTTCACGAACCACAACTTGAATGCTTCTCTGTTGCTAATATGCACATTAAATATCTAAATTGTATGTAAACTTACATATAAATTTGGATAAAGAAGCAAAGAAAAATATATGAATAGGAGGCTTCGTAGATACTACTGAAACTTATAGCAACAAATCCAAGCCCTGTGAATTGCCTCAGCCAGGGATGCTGCTTTTCCAATTAACCTCTTTTCTGAATAACATTATTTAATGGAAAAATCATTAGTTAGATAGATGAGTAGATGGCTGGCTGGCTGGACAAATGGATGGATGAAGACTACTTCATAGGAGTAAATTAACTTTATGACCAGAGCTGGGCACAGTGGTACATGTATATAATCCCAGTGACTCAGAAGGCAGAGGCAGGAGAATCACAAGTTGGAGGCCCAAGGCAGCTTGTGTGGCTTACAGAGACCCTGTCTCAAAATGAAAAATAGAAAAGGAACTGGGAGTACAGGTTAGTGGTGGAGCATTTGCAAAGTATGCAGTAGGTGGCCATGGGTTCAACCCTCCAGTACTGCAAAATACATACATACATACATACGTACATACATACATTTAGGACCAGAGTAGAAAGAAATTAGTTTTCAGAGAGCAAGGGTGATATGAAGCATTTAATAATTTTTCCACTATGTGTAGTAAATATATCAACTTGTAGATTATACATTTTGAATAATTATAAAACTACAAATATTCTATTGTCCTCAAAACAATCTTTAGATAAAAGTTTAAAAGATATTTGTGAATAATGTATGTCTAGGTATTTTATAAATGATGAATGCAAAAATATTCTAATGTTTATTGAATGCCTACTCTGTGTTAGGCAGGTGCATTAGTCAGCCGACATTCCTGTAGCAAAAAAACCAACCAAAACAAACTTATGGAGCAAAGAGATCTATTGAGGGCTCACAATTAGATCAGTCCATAATGGTGACAGAGCAGACAGGACAGTGGCAGGAGGCAGGACCTGTGGTAGACAACCTTCCCTTTACATGAGCAGACAGCAAAGAGAGCATAGAGCCACAGGACACGCCCCCAGTGACTCACTTCTGCCAAACTAGACCCACCTCCCAAAGTTCCACAGCCTCCCAGGAAAGTGCCACCAGCTGGGGACCAAATGACATGACCTTTGGGGAAATTTTTACATTTAGACCATGAGAGCAGAGGACAAAGAGTGAGCAGTTGGCACAATTGCACTGGAGTCTGGTTCTTTCAGTCTACTCAGCACTGTGTGCTGATAATATAGAAATAAATTAAGAAACAGGAATGGAATACCCAGTGATTTATGTGAACCTGCTCAAGTATGCATGACAATAGAAGTAATACTTCCAGATTAAAAAGCACATGTACCAACTACAGACTCCCTGTTGCAAAGTACATGAATTCAGGCATTAATTCCATTAAAGAATTTAATTAATTTAATTAAAACTAAAAGCACTTTTTCCATGTACACAAACTAAATAAGTGAGGTTGACCCTCAAGCTTTTCAGTTCATACAAATTTTCATTTACTTTATTTCTAGGAGCTTTATTCACACCTCCTCTGGCACAGAAAGAGTGACTAAAAGCACAGCAAAGCAGAGACTACTTAGAGACTGCTGAAATATTGATGGTTTTCAATAGATAAAAGAAAGTTTCAAAACACTTTTTACTCCTTCAAAGTAATATCCAAGAGAATATAAGAATCAAATATGTAATAATGCAATTATTTCCTGTTTTGTAATATTTAAAAATAAAAAGCATAAAAAGAAGTAAAATGCACATGATCTCACATATCTATTCCTAATGATTGAGTCTTACCAAGCAGATAGTTATCACACAGGGCCCAGATAAGTCCATGACATGACTAATACTGAAGATGATTGTTACTTTGCAAAATCAGTTCCTTAATAAAAACTATGCTAGGTGGGGAAGTGAGATTAAAACTGTGTTTTAATAAGTTTTCTCTTGTTTTATTTGTATATGGGTAGTAAATATTTTTGAGTGCTTCAAACTCTGCAAAAATATCTACTTAATGGACTACCTTTTGAAAATGAACCATTCCTATGCCACCTGAAAGGTTTCTTGGCATCATCACATCTTTAAAGGAAAGAATTAGGAAATCTAACTTCAAGTCATGGCTTCATCCTTTTGGATTGCTCTGCTTCCCTACCTTTACAAAGTGACAGGGTTTTATTATATATTTTATCTTCCAAGTCTCTTCCAATGTGGAAAGTGATTCCACAACATGGCTAGAAACTTTAAGATACTTGCACGGTTTCAAGAAAATTTTGGATCATACTGAAAAAAAAATTGTCATTGTATCCATATGGAAGTACAGCACAAAACTTGCAAACAGTTGCTGCTCATTACAGCTGATATGCTATAAATGGTTGTTGACACTGGGACCAGATGTCATGGAAAATCCTGCATCATTTGGAAGCAATGGGGTGGGGAAGGAACCTATGCGTGACAATGCCAGTAGAATCTATTTAAGAATCAACCTGCATTGTAAGAATTTAGAGATAATCTCAATATATAAAGACTAACATAATAGATTGCATTTAAGTTGGCTTCATTACAATAGACATTTCTCAAGTTTTGAGCATTCTTTACTAATGTTAAATGTTCTACTCATTGAAATGACCAGCTGCACTGGATCATAATAGTTTATCACTAATGTATACATTGTCTCTACAAAGCACAGAGCTCCTATGACAAAAATCCATTGAGATTATCAGATTTATCCTTGCACACATACTATTATGAGATATAATTTAGTATCCTTATAATATTCATTTGAGAGAAGGAACTGATTAATTAGTTCTAAGAGTCTATGAGTTACCCAAGTCCACACAGTCAGAGTCAGGACCAGGATATGAAACCAGATTTTCGCATTTTTTTTCTAAATCATCAAGCTGCCCATTTTTCTTATATTGCTATGCCCCATGGTCTAATGTAGCAGCACGAGAAGATCTCTATTTCTGATCTCACCTGTCCCTTTCATTGTAGAAAGTCAAAATAGTGGAATAGAGCAATGCCTGGAAGTACACTCCTTTTATCCACTCATTCAGGATATAGAGGCAGGAGGATTGCAAGTTCAGAGCCAGCCTGGACTTTGTAGCATGTTCTAGCCCACACTGAGCTACAGATCAATACCCTGTCTCAAAAAAGAAAAAAAAATGTCAAAATAGTGGAATAGTAACAAATAATTGTGTGAAGGTAGTCTTTTCGAAGATGACAGCCACTGATTAGTGAGAGATTCTCCTCTCTTTTGTTTGGTGAAATATAGCCACATATTATCTTCCTTTCTTAGGCATTCAGAATTTGAACTAACCTACTTGACAATGAACTTTTGTAGTACAATATATTTTCAAGTTGGAGGCTATATGAGTGGTAGCGATTCAAGAATATTAGAATAAATGTGTCTTCCCTGGTTAAATTATTGCTTTAGAAATTCTTAGTAATTAAAGCTCCGATGCCCTCACAGAATTGTCCAAACTGATGTATTCCAGGAAGTTACACTCAATAATCATCCTAATTTTTCAACTTGTATTCACAGTTCTGCACTTTAAGTTTGCCTAAAAGATATACACATAACTGTAAAGCCGTCTCAGTGCTATTTATTTTTAAATTTATACAATCCCCTTGAAATAGGCCTGCCTTTTCTTGTACATAACTGCAGCTGAACAGTCTTCATGTGTAAGGTGAATCACTGATCCAGATGGATCCATTGTTTTCCCAGATGACTCACAAGGTCCTACAGTGAGGCCTTCTAGGTCATCTCTAATTATGAAAACTTGCCCCAGTAATTCAGAGGTCATGCATGATAAACCTCTAAGGCATCCATTTCTTCTGAATTGGCAGAGACTTGTTGTCTAAGGGAATAAGTACACAGCCCTACCCAAATGCTTTTAGATTTAGTGATAAAAATACATTAATTTTTTAAAAATTTTATTCACCAATGACACTGGCATTTGTTCGACTAACTTTAATACCATTTGACTTAAAAGTCTTTAAATGGCTGTGATTTCTTAAGTTATTGGAACTCTTTCCTTGGATATGTCTGTGGTTGACAAATTTGGCCAGATGTGTATTAAATGACATCTCAATGCTTTTGAAAGTGAATGTCACAAAGAAATAGAATTAACTGTTGCTTACAGTTTGATGTGCTTTGTCCAAGTTACTTATCCCATAAATAAATAGAAGTTATGTCTTGATTTTACTAGAAAATGCTGAATATAGTGAACCAAAATTTTAGTTATGAAAGTAAAATGTCAATGGGTATAATTTAACGTGACTAGATACTTTAGCATATTGATAAGCAACCAGAGTTCCAAATATTTTCAAGTGTTAGGTTTTACTAAAAGTTCTTTCACCCTGGAGATCTTTCATATTCTTGAGACATTTTCATCTTGAACTCCACATTAACTTATGCATTTAGTGTAGAGGTAGTTGAAAAACCCTCTAAGCCCTAAAAAGTTACAAAGGTTCTTCACATTTACCAATTATCATAATAGTGGTGAATCTGATGGCAGTGAGCAGCAATAGCCTGAAGAAGTCTGGTACTTAATTAAAATGGACTTGCCCACACTCCAATTTCTTACAAATGTAATCTAATTTCTTCTAAGTTCTGGTTATGGGTATTTGCTATTTTGCATGGCTGGCTTAATTAATGAATTAAATACTGGTTTAGGCTGTGTTTACATAAGGTCAAAACAATCAACAGAATTGACTAGTTCAGTGAGAATGACAGCCAATTTGATGAAAAATACAAAATTTCTTATTTGTCAACATATAAACAAAATCAATTTGATTAATTGAATTTCTAGATTTTTAGACAATAGTTTTGGCACTTATAAAGACCATTGTTTCTCACCTTTTTTCAGTATGAGACACAGACTCCAAATTCACTGGTTCTTTTCCCAAAGTAGGAAGACACTGAATCATTCTCCCATATGTATGCCAATCTAGCCATTTACTCATTTAGGTAGCTGGATGGTACAGACTTTGCTATATATATTCACCAGCCTCCTTTTTCTAACGATCTTCTGTCTTCATTTCTTATAATCCACAAAAGGGGTCCAGAGAAATTGAAGATTTTGTCCTTGTGCTTATTTTCAAAGTACCAATGTGTCTTGATGTACTGGTTGGGAAACAATGGTGTAGACACAGCCTTATTCCATGACTGAGTTATCAGTCCTTAAGTAATGATAAATACTCTAGAAAGAAAATGTATCTTTCTCATCATATTTTGAGAAGGGAGAATAAATATATAAGTAATGTTTTGAATCATACTTTGAAGAAATATAAATTATGTCTTTAAAAAACTGGCTTATACAGGGAAAAAAGCTAACTATAACATTTGGCAAATAGTAGTAGTATACTCTTTCTGCCTTTAAGAATAAGCAGATTCTTAAAGACAGCAAACTTAATATGTAATTCAGAGTAAGTCTCCAAAATTTGCACAGAAATTGTTTGGAAACATTGAGAAATCAAAATCACTACATTTGGGTCCAAACTCTTAAAGTCAGCTAGGATTTAATTTGCACAGTTTCATTTGCCAAATGTCTGTAGATTGGTCCAACTCTTGTTATCATCTTGCAAAATTTCCTTCTGCTGAAAATGTCTGTGCTCTGTTAGGCTTTTAAGTCAATGTTGGTGGCCACGTCTGCACCTCAAGTGGTCTTTGGAAACATGTGAGCAGGTCAAGACAGGTGCTATCATTCATTGGATCTCTCCCCTCTACCCAGTATCTCTCCAGTATATTTATACATCTGTCAGAAGCCTGCACACATGATCTTTTTTTGATCATTTTCTAACCATTTTTTCCCTGGGATTTAGGAATGGCAATCTCCAGGAAAGATGACTGCATGACTTTTTTTTTTTCAATCTCCTAATCATGTACAAGTGTTGTTAGTTTTGAATAGTCACTTAAAATAGGTTCTCACTTCAGTCTGTTTTTTTTTTTTTTTCTTTCTAAATAAAGCCTGAGAATTTGCTTTTAGCTAGCAAATCCAAGGGAGCAGCTGTGAAACTGGCAGACTTTGGCTTAGCCATAGAAGTTCAAGGAGACCAGCAGGCATGGTTTGGTGAGTAGGGCCTCTTTCCTTCATGCTACCTGTAGGCTTTTGGCTTCTAAATCCTGGCTCCTCATCCCACTTCCTAGCCAAAATAAAGTGGAGGTGTTCATCCTATCAACATCTTGACTAATTTTAAGATATTAGACCTTTAAGATATTGGACCTGCCATTAAATGATATATAATCAAGAAATAATCTAAGGGAAAATACTAATGGGAAAATAAGAATACATATGTCTTTCCTTAAAAGATAGGTAAGAAAAATGATTCTGCTCTAAAAATTAATAGGAGGATTGCAATATACAAACAATACATTTTTTATTTGAGAGGTCAATTGATCACATACAACCCTCACATAATAATAAAGACTTCTATATAAATAATAGGTACTCAGAATATACAGACTATTTCACATATTTTATTATTGATGAGTTAAATATTTAATTATTATAAGTCATAATTTCATGTATGTATACATTTTAGCTTAATTATCTTCTATTTTTGTCAGTGTGCCAGTTTTTTCACTAATGAAATTTTTATATGAAAATTTGTTTTTTTAAGGTGGAAAGTTATTATTCCCTCCTCACCTATTATAAGAGCCATAGCCAACACTCTTCTATAAAAAGACCCGTTAACAAGAGAAAAGCTTAACAGATTTATTTAGTCAAAGTTTTACATGATATGAAAGGAAGACCCAAAGACTCAGGAAAAACTGCCTATTTTTATGCCAAGTTATGCCAATGGGAAAATAGACAGCTATGTAGAACCGTGACTGAACACAAAGGATATAACCTAAAGGTAATAGGCTGAGAATGCCAGCCAGACCTACCTGTTCCAATTCTTCCAGGCCTTTCTGTGCGACATTCCTCCTTCCCAGGTATAGGGCAGGACCCCTTCTGGAATGAGGGTCTTAGGATTGACTCTCAGACAAGGTAGGTCAGAGGATCTTACACAGAAGGACAGAGGAAGGTTAGAGTAATACTTTTAGGTTTTATTGGCTTTGGGAGACAAGGGCTGTAGTTACTACGGCTCTCCTTAAGCAAGTGTAATTGTAAATTCTGTGGCCATCCTAGGGGGTCAGAGAGGAGGAGGAGGAAAAAATGGCAGGAAAAGGTCAGAAAGATCTTGCTTTTGAATGCCTTTCCTCCAGGTCAATGTGTTCAGCATGCCAAGGCATGATACTTTGGTCTATCATCTTCTGAGCCCATGATTTACAATTAAGGAAGAAATCAACTGTCAGTAATTTTGAATTCTAATATTTCTAGCCAGGTTTATAGATTGTTCCAATATGCAGCCTGAATAAATTATTTTACCCATTGATTTCTTTGTGCCTCTCTCTCTCTGTCATTTCCTAGTATTAACCCATTTTTCATGGAGAATTCTAAAATATAACCTTTCCCCAAGCCCCAGTCTTATTTCTTTCCTGACTTTCAATATGTTGAGGTTAGATGATTTTTAAATGCCCTTTCCTTATGATTTATTTTCCTCTGAACAACAGCAAACAGAAAGAGGACCCAAAAAGTGCTTACTTCTTTTGTTTATGTGCAAATGCTTCTCTGTGTTCCTAATATGCACATCGTCTAAGATGTACACAGAGCTCCAGGGATCAACCTTATCTTTCTCATCTCCCTCAGCTAGGTAATGGGAGTAGGTGGCCTGGCTGCTCTCCCCCAACTCCTTTGTGGCAGCCTAATTCAGAACCTCACTTTCTGCTGCTGTGCTACATCAGTAGTCCTGACTGTTATCTTTGTTGGCAGTCTCTCCCAAGCTTGATGCCACCTTTGACATTAAGTGTGTCCTCACCACAACTCTCCTCCTGATGAATATAATACCTCCAAACCTGTCATTTGGCTTGTCAGATTTTGACATTTGAATAAACTTACCCTAGCTAACTATAAACTGAGAGACTGTAAGATCCAGACTTAGTTCTATAAGTTGGAGACTCAGATGTAGCCCTGTATCTGTGGAAGAGTATTATTTATATGGACAGAGAATACACAATAGGAAGAGTTAGGGGTTTGACAGGACACATTGAGACTATCACAGAGAGGGAGCATCAAATTCCTAGAGGTGCATAAATGAAATAGCAGGTCCTAAACCTCCAGGAGCAGGCTTTTGTGTCAATAACTATTCACCATGCAGGGTGATAATACCTTAAAATAGACCTCTAAGGGGTGCTTTGGGAACACAAGGGAAGAAGTATGAAATTCTCCCTCTGGAGGTGTCAGTAACTGAAGTAACACTTATGGTTGCCCAAGAGATGAGTGGGAATTTGTTAGTTGGCTTTCATTCCAGATGTCCTGCCCCCCAGAATCAGCATGTGCAAAAGCTCAGAGGCATGAAACAATTTTTCTATTTCAGGAATAACAAGAAGTTTGATTCAGTGAAATTATACTGGGATGAGTGGGAATAGGTTTTATGTCTCTTTGAAAGGTTTGGTTTTTATCTTAGGGGTGTCTGGGATCTGGCGAAGAATTTTGAATGGAGCTGGACATAACAGGGTTCAAGTGATACAATGATTTCAGGACCAGTGTGGTGGAGGATGGTTTAAGGATAGTTAACCTGAAAGCAAGTACTCAGTTATGCTAAGGCAGTCATTCATATTATACATGAAGCCATCTTGAACTAGGGAGTGGATAGGGCCAAGCAAGTTCCACACAATCCCCAGAACGGGCAGGGATGCTAAATTCTATGAGAGTCTGTTTAAGAGAAATGAAAGTCCCAGATAGTGTTTCAAAGACAGGATTCTAGTCCTGTCCAGCAAGAAGGACCCCACTTCATAAGAAGCTGTGGTATGAAGCAGGATACTGAAGAAGGGATGTAGGCCCCCAAATATAATTGCCAAAACTGGGTACAAGGTAATGACAGTTGGCTATCAGAAATAACACAGAAGCCTTTGTTATCAGAACTGAGACTCAAAATTTACCCAGCAACATTGGCTTGATGACTACAGCAGAGTTGGAATTGGACTTCCTAAATATTTCTTCTTGTTGTTGCTGTCATTATTTTTGTTTTGTTTTTGTTTTGTGGTGCTGGGGATCAAACCCAGGGCAGTCAGTGCATGCTAAGCAAACACTCTACCAACTAAGCTAAACCTCCAGCCCCGTCTTCCCATCTTTGATCTGTTTTATCTCCTCTGCTAGATCACATGTAGTTTGAGAGGACTACATGTATTAGAAAAAGTTCTACTTTTTGAATCAGAATACCTGAACTTATGTCTTGGCTCTGATTCTTAAGAGCTACATGACATTGCACAAGTTGTTTAACTCTGTGGGGTTGCTGTCCTCTTTCTAAATGTGGGTCATAAATATGCCTTCACAGAAAATACTGTTATGAAACCAAGTGAAGTAGTTCATAGAAACATAACTAGGCTAGAAATGATGTGCAGTAACTTTTTAAAACCATCTTGGTGTGGAGCACAATGCCACTTATTGGCCTATTCAGTGAAAGTTTAGTGAATCAATGAATAAAAAACTGAGTATCAGGTTAATGAAACCAGTAGCATCCAAAGAAAGTGTGCACATCTGCAAGGTGTGATCATTCATTTCTCAAAGAAAGCTGGTCCCAGAGAAACACAGATAGACTGACAGTAAACCCACCAGGGTAAGATGGTGTTACGGACAGTTCTTGTTCAGGTGACTGTAGAGTAAAGACACATTTTTAAAAATGTAAGTTCTAAGGAAATTTAGCATACCCAAAGTGTAGAAAAACAGTTTCTAAGATTAAGAAAAGTTATACTTCTTTTGTTTTTCTTTCTTTCCTCAAGTTCAAGTAAATCTTCACAGTAACCAAAGGAAACACAGAGCATACTAAGTTTCTTTTGGATGTACTGCCAGATATATTTTCAGTAGTAGGAGCAAAGACATTTTTTAATGAAAATGGCATGTTTTGATATCTACTCAATGTTATTTGCCATCTTGGTCTCATTTGGTCTCACTTTACCTTTTAAATATAGTGTCAATATTTAAAGGAGACAAAGCCTTGTTATTTTAATAAGGAAAGAGCTAGACTCTTTCTTTGCCATATACGATGCTAGAGCTTCAGGCTTCTGCATGATTTTATTTTAAAAATATATGAGGTAAACCAGGTAAGGTCACAAATACCTGTAATACCAGCAACTTGGGAGGCTGAAGCAGGAAAATCGGGAACTTTAGGGCAGCCTGGGCTACACAGCAAACTCCAAGCCAGCCTGGGCTTCATAGTGAGAACCTGTCACAAACAAGCCAGAACAAATTTACACACAGACACACAGACACACAGACACACACACACACACACACACACACACACACACACACACACACACATACTATATAAATCCATATACATACATACATACATGTATATAAGGCGTATTATAAATAAAAATATACAAAATAACATGATATATAATACAAGGAAAATAAGCTGTTTATTGTATTTTCTTATTTTAATCCTCATTTTCAACTCAAAATATGTTGATTTTTCCTTTTTTCACCTCTTACTTCCTACCCCTGATATATTTGAATACTAGCCAAAACTGCTAGAAGTAAACTCTGTCACTATGTTTGATAAGATGGCTAGAAATGTATCAGAGAGAATAATATAGCCTGTTTCTCTTATCAGTCTGGAAATTATATTTGCTCTGTATTTCTAACATTTTGTTGCTGCTAGGAAAAAAAGAATAACTTTAAAATCTTACTTCATATGATAATTATTTTGCCAGTTACTATTATATCTCATTTTAAATACTAAGTTGTTTTTTAAAGGATAATATTTTACAATGGATATATTTCCAATAGCCTGCAGCAGTAGCCCTGTGGTGTCAGATCTCAGAAGCTAAGCAGGGCCAGGCCTGGTTAGTACTTGTATGGGAGACCACCTGGGAAACCAGATACTGTAGGCTTAGGAGAAGGACCTGGCAACCCACTTGCAAAAATCAATCCACCATTGAAAACTCTATGAATAACAGAGAAGCACTGACAATAGTGTTTTGCCTGTTGTATGTAGGTTTGCTGTGAGTCAAATACCAACTCGCTGGCATGTAACAATAAAAACATATTTCCAATCATAAGTAGTTCTACTCCCCTTATATGTTTTGATATTCCTATTGGCTTTTCAGGGCTGGGATTTATCTCAGTTGGTAGAGCACTGCGCTGCAGTCTCTGAGGTCCCAAGTTCAATTCCCAGCACCACAAAAATGGGAGAAGGGCCTGGCAATCTACTCCCAAGGCAATCCCGAAACAATCAGCCATTGAAAACCCTATGAGGGTTGCTATGAGTCGGATACCGACTGGACAGCACCTAACAACAACAACAACAATTGCCTTTTCAGAGTAAGAAACATAAGCTATCTCTAAAAAAAGCAAGCTCATATTAAATTCCATATTGATAGCATATATCATAACAATTCTAGAAACTTTGGAGTTTGCTCTCCCTCTTAAGAAGACCTTATCTATCATATCCCCAGAATTTCTGCATAATGAAGTCACATTGTATAGTGTATTGTTTCCTAACATCCATGGATTTAGATGTATGCTTCAGTATTCATAGGAGTTAGGACCCCATGACTCTCAAATGATGGTGTTTCTAAATAAGAATGAGTGTGATGGTATTGTCTCCACATTTTATACATAGTCTTGATGAATAGCCCGTGCTTCCCACAAACTATTGATCCTCCTGCCTCAGCCTCCCAAGTGCTGGAATCATAGATGTGCATCACTACGCCCAGCTTGATCTTTTGATTTCTTACTCACATGTAGTGACTTATTTCCTTACCTTTCCAAGGGAGAAAATTAATGTTTTCCATTCTTGGCCATCTATTCTTAGTTAAGACATACATACATTAAGCTGGTGCACTGGTGCACGCCTATAATCCCAGCGGCTTGGGAGGTGGAGGTAGGAGGATCACAAGTTTGAGACCAAAGGCAGTCTGCATAACTTAGCAAGACCCTGTCTCAAAAAGTAAAAAAATGGGCTGAGGGTGCAGCTCAGTGGTCCAGCACTTGCAAAGCATGCAAGTGCGAGGCCCTGGGTTCAACCCTCAGTACCGCAATATAAATAAATAAATAAAATAAAAAATAAAAAATAAAAAAGACATACATATATTAAAGTTTACTCCTTTAGATAATATAGATAATGCATAAAAGAGTGGTTGAAATTCAGAAAAAGAAAGGATCCCTGAGAAATGTAAGCATCTACGGAGAACTCTAAGATGGAGTGATTATTTAAAAGCATCCTGTGTTAGAGAAAAAAAATTTGAATAATAGAAAAAGTAGCATCAAAGAGTGGCTGAAATTCAGAATAAGAAAGGATCCCTGAGAAATGTAAGCATCTAAGGAGAACTCTAAGATGGAGTGATTATTTAAAAGCATCCTGTGTTAGAGAAAAAAAATTTGAATAATAGAAAAAGTAGCATCAAGGCTGAGAATAAATTGATAAAATCATGTTGGATGAGGGAGAGCGAACCAGACAATACAGGATCTGAAAATGCACACTTGAGACATCTGGAATTTGACTTCAGTTTCTTATTGAATTCTCTTTGTGTCTTACCTCATAAGGAATTAGAGGGGATGATGGAAATAGAGAGGGAGAGGATGGTATACCAGAAATGCTGGGAAGGTCTATGCAACAGTTGTGCCCATCCTAACCTTAGGATGACTCCACATCACACCTTCAAGCAATCCTCATACTTTAGAAGGCAGAGCCTTCACTAGATTAGCAATGGTCCATGTAAAGTTTGAACTAGAGCATACAAGTCTTGTCTTGGCATCCCTTCTCAAGGCCTACCCATCTGAAAACTGGGGGAAAAAATTGAGTCAGTATCTTTTGTCTCATTTTCAAATCTAATTTTGTTCATAAAAGTATATTGTATGTATTTTAATACCTTTTGGTATATTGTTTGTACTTAAGTATAAATTTGTCACAGAAATGAAGGGGAATTCATTTCTTGGGTACTTTGCATCCCAGTAAATACACAAATACACAATGTGCTTTATAAGTGACTTGTTGAGGAGGAGGTCCTGATTACATATCATTTTAAAGAGATTTTTTTTCAATATTTACTTGTCCTCTTAAAGAAAACTTTCAAATGAGAATGAGAATGGTTACCCTTGTTTGGTTTTTTGTTGTTGTTTGTCTTTTTCCCAGTACTTAGAGGTTAAGCACAGGGCCCATACTTACTTTGCAAGCACTCTACCACTGGGCTGTACCCCTTGTCCCATTTTTAATTTTTTTATTTTGAGACAGGGTCTTGCAAAGTTATGCAGGCTGCCTCTATCCTAAAACCTGTGATTCTCCTGCCTCGGTCTCCTGAGTCACTGGGATTACAGGTGTTCACTACCATACCTGGCTACCCTTGGTATTTTTAAAATAAATATTTTTCATTTGAAAAACTTTTCAGAAACAAGCACTATTTTACTCTAGATTCTGGCTATAAATCTTACTGTCACTTAAGTGCACCTTATTGAATTCTACAATGATTTATATAATATGGATCTTTCTTTTATCATCTAGTTTCTCTTAGCAGATCTTACATCAGAAGTCTAGTTGATTTGCATTCAATAGTAATTCATCTGATAAACATGCCTAGGTCTTCTCTTCAGTTGTCAGTTACAAGTACACTCTGATTAATCATTTATTAGTGCATGTTGAGATCTTTGGTATCTTTTGCACTTATTTCTTCTCCTGATGAGGTCTTTAGTTATTTTCATTCTGTCCTCACCCTCATTGCCCTCTATTCAATAGACTCTTTCAAAAAATATTTTCTGAAAATTTGCTTTTATTTTGCCTTTAATATGTTTTTTATAGATGACTGATTCTTATAGCAGAATTCTTTAGGTATCATGATAACTATCATCTTTTACAAGGATCTAATCCTGTCTTCGGGGCTGGGATTTAGCTCAGTTGGTAGAGCGCTGCTCTACAGTCTCTGATGTCCCGAGTTTGATTCCCAGCACCACAAAAACAGGGGAGAAGGACGTGGCAACCCACTCCCAAGGCAATCCCAAAACAGTCAGCCATTGAAAGCCCTATAAGGGTCCCTATGGGGTCTCCATGTGTCGGACATTACTTGAGGGCACCTAACACAATCCTATCTTCAATTTTCTCCTTATTTATTTTCGGCTTTATTTTTAACTCCCATATGAACAATAATAAAAACTGCTAGCCAAAAATGTCCTTGTGTGTACACAGTATTATGTAGCACAATAGATTATCCTCAGTATCTGGAAAAAAGATGTATTTTTTCCAAGTAAGCTACAAGACAGGTCAGACCAGTGTTGATCCTGCTATAAAGAGAAACTCTACATTATTTTGGTATTCTGAGAGCCTTACTTTATTTTGACAAACATAACAAATCATCAGTTAACAAAGCCCCCAAAACATTTTCTTTCTTGGTTTCCCATTTCATACTGGTTCTGTCAAGTCAATTTTAACTCACACACATCTGTTTTCCCTAGGTTTTGCTGGCACACCTGGATATCTTTCTCCAGAAGTTTTACGTAAAGATCCTTATGGAAAGCCAGTGGATATGTGGGCATGTGGTAAGGAATCATATTTTCAAGCAAATTTTGCAATTCCCCAGTGTCTTAGTCCATTTGGGCTGTTATAGCAAACCACCAGAAATGGAGTGGATTAAGAAGCTAAAATTTACTTCTCACGGTTCCAGAGGGTAGAAGGTACAAGATCAAGGTGCCAGCTGATGCCTTGCCTGGGAGAGCGTGCTTCTTCATAGATGGCCATCTTCTCTTTGTGTCCTCACATGGTGGAAGAGGCACGGGAGCTCTCCAAAGTCTCTTTCAAAAGGGCACTTATGCCATTCATGAGGCCTTCACCCTATGCAAAAGGCCCCACCCCTAATCCTGTCATAGTGTAGGTTAAGATTTTAACATGTGAATTTAGGGAAGACATAAATATTCATTCTGTAGCTAGCAACATTGTTATAATTTAAAATAGAATCTTTTACTTGAAGTTGATCCTCTCTACTGATCAGCTCAGAATTTCTTAGAAAAACATTCTCAAACTTTGGCCTGCAGCAAGATCCCATGGAAGCTGTCTAAAGCGCAGATTGCTCTTTCTGATTCAGTTGGTCTAGTAGGGAACATTAACATTTTTAATAAGTTCTCCAGTGATACTAATGCACTGTTCTTGGGAACACATGGAGAGCAGGGTTATGGAGCACACAGGATGGCTATTCACTTACGAGACTGTCCTCCCAGCTGACCCAGCTACTCCTTCCAACAACCATATTGGCCCAAGGTACTTGGCAAGGATTAAGAGTGAAAAAGCAACTCTTGGAAAATAATGAGACTGATTATCCCATGGGCACCAAACTCTGACTTAGGCTTTTATCAGTGATGTTTGATCAAAAGTATTCTGTACAGACTCAAAGACGTACTGGGAAGAATTTCAACTTTACTATTTTAATGGAGTTTCTACATGTCATTGTGTCCTTCAAACAGATAAAAGACTGAAATAGAGGGGATACTGCAGGATGCTCTGAAATATATTTCTACTGAGGTTATCCACACAAATTAGTCCTCTAAAGTCTTGACACTGTCATTGCTGGTCTATAAATAGGTATTTAACTACCATAGTTTGGCTTTAGTGTGCTATAGATTTCATTGGTTGGTGTTTGTCAGCAAGCCTGGAAATAGATGATTTAAAATTTTTACTTATAGATTCTGAAAATTACCTTTCAGATTTGCTTTCAGTTTTTTAAATAGGGAAAATAAATTCATCACCACTACATCGTAAGGCTAGATTATCCCACTCTACATCTCTTGCTAGGTTTATGTCATTAACAACAATAACTTGGTATTTATTCTTAAACTAATTGAATCTTGGACTTTCAGTTACCTCTGTACCTTCAAAGGCAGGTATGAGCAGGGAACTATATCTGTAGCTGCAACACCTGAGTTCAGGTCTTTGCTTTGCACTGACTAACCATGCCTCTCTAATATCTCTAATATCTCTGAGCTAGTTTCTTCACTGTAAAATAAGAATATATATTACCCTCCTGGAATTGTAGGAGGGCCAAATAAGGTACTCTTTAAGGGAAAACATTTTGTAGTCTGTAAAGGATTTTTAAATTTGTCAAAAAGATTGGAACTGACAAATAAAGGGTAAGGTATTGGGCGTGCCCCAAGCTGTTTTCCTTCTGCTTACCAAAGACCATCTTTTAAGATGAACTCCAAATGCCTTTGAATTAGAGCAATGCTCCAGAATGTCCTTGTCCAATCCAAATGCTAATGGCAGATAGCTCAAATATTTTCCTTGTGATAAATTAGCTCCTAGTCTAATGTGCTTCTGCTGATGGACTTAAAAAACATCTGAGTGGCCTGAGAGTCAGACAGGCATTGACAGGCTTTGTAGATGATAGAGTCATTCCTTAAAAGCATTTAAAAATATGATAGAGCCATATGTTTTTGAAGTATTGAGGGAGTACATAGGTCAGACGCTGTGTTTGGACCTTAAATACTAGAGGGACCGTGTGGGGCACAGTGGTCCTTAGTGGAGGAGGGAAGACTTGGCATAACAGGCATTTCAGTCGTTCTTTGCCGCCTTTATCAGAAGGTTATTCCAGCATCCTCTACCCTTTTTCTTTATCCCTCCTTGTTTTCCTAGGGTCCTTCCTGTTTTCTCCTTTCATTTCTTCCTCCCTCCTGTCCACTTTGTAGGTAGGAGACTGTGTGGAATCCAACTTTTCAGTTTACTTGCTGCATGGCATGGCACAAATTATTTAGTCTCTGTATCTCAGCCTCCTCTTTAACATGGAGATAATTATAGTACTTGCCTCTAGGACTGCTGAAAAGATTTTTTAATACAATAAGTATTAGTTATCATTCACATTATCAATATACATACAAATATATATGTACATATATATATATATATATTCTCTCTGTGTGTGTGTGTGTGTGTGTGTGTGTGTGTGTGTGTCTCGCTCTTGCTTTCTTCTCACTCTCTCTCACTCTCTCGCTCTCTTGCACTCTCTCACACATCCAAATCACAAATGACTCTTTGGAAACTTAAAGCCATAGGCAGCTCACACATTTCAACCCCAAGTTTTCTGTGACCAGAGTCACATTTCTCTTAGCTCTATTCTACACTTACCTTTGCTTGCTTTACACAATATTCTGCAAGCAGCCAAATCCCTTCATGATAAACCATACCCCAGGAAAGCATATATGTGCTCTCCTTTTCTCTAGAGACTATCTTTTAGTCATGTGCCTAGAACAGTACTCTAGATCACACAGCTCACTATGGTATTCTAATTAGCTATTCTAATATTACATACTTGGGGAAGATGATCTCTACTAGGAACATCACAGTGAGCTTTCTTGTTCCTTTTCCGGGAACTGTGATTGGTTTGGAATTACTGTTTTATCATTTTAATATGCCTCCTCATGCAAGTGACATGAAAGGCACATTAAATTCACTTCATTTATAAAATGATGTGCCCTTGCTCATCACAGTTTAATAACCAGCAAAGTAACATGCAAATTATCTGGTTGCTTTTAAGTTATGGCTTCTCTTGAGGGAAGCTCTTTTTCAGCCATCAGCACTAGCTCTTGCCAATTAATTCTTCTTTTCAAGAGTAGAAGCTGGGTTAGATGACACTACTCAGGTAATAACAGAATATACAAAACAATCAGTTTAGGAGAATGGCAGTCAGTCTTCCATGTGAGTTAAGCTATAAGCATTCACTGTATCAGGCTTTTTGTCAATTTGGGCAGTTTGCACAGAGTAAAATGAAGCACAACACTGGTACATGACTAAATGAAGGCTGTGCATTATTTTTATTAGAAACATGCAATTGTCTGCACATAAGAAATCTCAGGTTATCACCATTACCTTGCTTTTGTGACTTTACAAAAAGTATGGTCTGACTTATATTTGGTCTTTGAAAGCAATGAGTCCTATTACTGGAAGATAAATAGCAGACATTAATGTGGCAAGACCATAGCCCCATATTTTGCCATTAACAATAGTAAATTGATTTTAATGGCTTTCTTGTATATACAGCTGCTTCTATAATTCTCCACTAGGATGTGCAAATATTTATAGATATCACTAGATCACTGGTTTTTAACAGAGCTTCTTCTATCCTTTGATGAAGGAAGGAGGGATGGAAGGAAGGAAGGAAAGAAGGATGGAAGGAAAGAAGGAAAAGAATGAATGAAGGAACACAATACTTGTCTATCTTACTTATATATCCTTCTGAACAATTATGAGTGATAATAAGTTAGCAACTGTCACAGAATATACCATGACTTTGGACAAACCTTTGGAATATTATGGAATGTTTCTTCTTTTCTTGCAAAGTAAAGTTAGGTTCAGCAGCTATATGATTCCAGTTTAGCCTTTTCATACTTGAGCTGGGATAGGTCAATATTAGGCACTTCATAGTTTTGAAACCCCAACCCTCAAGAACCATGTGTTATTACTACCAGTTCAGCGATTACCTTACTCCGGGCCATCACAGATATATCTTGAAATTAAGCTTTCTGCCTTTATTACCCACATCTTCAACAGTCTTCAGCCCATGGGGCTTTATTCCCAAATGTAATCTTTACCAATATCCTCTTATACCTAATTTATATCTCAAAAGCCTTTATGTCTAATATGTATGGTTTCCCTAACTCTGTTTTTTCAAAGTGGGAAGCACACACCACATTCTTTAGAGTAACCTGAAGTGCTTATCAAAATTTCGACTACCTAGGATCTACCCCAGAAACATTGAATAAAAGTCTCTGGGGTCATATGATCCAGCAATCCCACTTCTAATTACAAATCCAAAAGAATTGAAAGCAGAGTCTTTAAGAAATAGTTGCCCTCCTATGTTCATAATAACATTATTCACAATAGCCAAGAAGTAGCAGCAACCCAAATGTCCCATTGACAGATGAGTAGATTAGGCAAAATATGGTATATATGCACAACAGAATATTATACAGCCTTAAAAAGAAAAGAAAATTTATCTTGTGATACAACATATATGAACCCCAGGAATATTACAATAAGTAAAATAGATCAATAGCAACAGGACAATTACTTAATGATTTCATTCATATGAAGAATCTAAAATGTCAAATTTATAGAAATAGAAAGGTCATTAGCAAGAACTGAGAAAAGGAGAAGGAAAAAATTATCAACTTTCAGTGTTGCAAGATAAGTTCTGGAGATCTGCTTCAAACAATGTGAATATACTTAAAACTACTAACCTGTGCATTTAAAAACTGTAGATAGATTTTATATACAACGTAATGTTCTGTGTTTAAGTTTAATGATTTTTCACCATAATAAAAGAAAAAGATGCTCTGGGTTGAGGCTTAGGAATTTATATTTTACCAAGCTAGACAGATAATTTTACTATATAGCAACACTGAGTAGCACCACCTGAGTTCCTGGCTATTTCCTTCAGCAATTTTTAGTATTCTTACACAATGTGACAGAGGTTGGAGACAGGCAAGATCTTAGGCTACTATAACAAAGTTTCATAGACTGAGTGGCTTATGAAAAACATAGTTTTAGATGCTGGAAGTCTAAAATAAGGAAGCCAGCATGGTGAACTCAGGTTCCAGTGAGGACCCTTTTCAAGGTTACAGACTGCCAGCTTCTTCATTGTATCCACATATGTAGATAAGAAACCTAGCTAGATCTGTGACCTGTTCTTATAAAGCACTAATGCCATTCATGAGGACTGGACCCTCATGATCTAATTACATCCCAAAGACCCCACCTCCACATATCATCACATTGAGGATTCGAATTTCAGCATGAGAATTTTGAGGGGACACAAATATTCAGTCCATTGTAGGTGGTCCGCAAATGTCTTGGCCAAATGTTTGGACTTTTGTTTCTAGGGGCATTGACATTTACTGTCGATCTTTGTAATTTATTATCAGGAGACATCTCAAAAAAATATCAGCTTCCACCTTCTCTAAAATAATCAAAAGAATGGATAATGTGATCCTTTTGTTCTCATATAGAACTCATACCTGTCAGACAGGTGGACATAGCTGTTGCCCTGACTTCCACCCCAGGTCATGCACAGGCAGGCACACACATTCATTGCCGCCTTGGGCCAGAAGGCCTGGCAGTTTGCCCTTCCTACTGTTAGGCACAGATTGTTTCATCCTCCAAAAAATAACTTTCTACCTGCCGGCCTTGATCTTCTAGCCACTTGTTCTCCCTATCACTGGTGTTTGGTAACAGAATGTTAGTTGACCACTTCCCTATTTGAATTGTGTGGTGATTTTTGCTTAAGGTAAGAGCCAGCCATGCTTATCACTCACATGGTAAATTGTGCCTTTCCAGACTCCACATGCATTTTGTATGTAGGCTCATAGTGTATTGCTTTATTTACCAAGGGTAAGTGGATGTCTTGAGTAGATTTATTAACTTCCTACTGACTTGCCAGTTTTTCATCATGTCCTCTTCACCTATTCTTACATAAGAACAGCTTTTAAAATGATTGCTCATCAGTGTGATTGTTTAATCATTTTCTAACATTATCATTTCTTAAGATCAATTTTGAATGTCCTTGATAATGTAGTCTTTCTATCTAATCCAAAACTCATTAATCAAACATCCACTATACCTCCCAAACACAAACTTGTACATAAGATAATAAAAACTACCTTTAATATTATTTTTAAATGTTATATGGAACCAATTATTTGTTTTTGGTTTTTTTTTTACTGTTACAGAAAATTTGAAACACACATAGGGAGAGAATATACAGTGAGCTGATGGCTCATTGTATTTCTTCTTACTGCTCCCTTATTCCCTCATCCCAGTATTGTTGTTGTTGTTGTGTTGTTAGGTGCCATCCAGTTGGTGCCCAGCAATCCTACGTACAACAGGCAAAATAGTATTGTTAGTGCTTCTCTGCTATTCATAGGAGTTTCAATGGCTGATTGTTTTTGGGGAGTAGGCTGCCAGGTCCTTCTCCCAAGCCTACAGCCCCTGGTGTTTCCAGGTGGTCTCCCATCCAAGTACTAACCAGGCCTGGCCCTGCTTATCTTCCAATATCTGATGGGATTGGACACCACAGTGGTACAGTGGTAGGCCATCCCAATATTATTTTATTCAAATCCAATTGTCATATTAATACATCTCTAAACTGAAGGACTCTTTTTAAAGTATGACAGTAATACTGATTTTTAAAATTTAATAATGTCTTAATGTCACCAAAACAGACTTTTCATAAGAAAATCATTTTTCCTATATGCTCTCATATGTCACAATTTTATTGATTTGGTCTCCTAGGTCTCCTAATTCTCTTTTAATGTGTAGTTTCTATACCCTCTGTCTCCCCATCTCCTCATTTCTCAGTTTGTTAAAGAAATCCACAGTTCCCACAGAGCCCATGGACACTCCTAGCCGTGGTCTCTGTGCTCAGCTCACCACTGCTACTACCTCTAGTAGTGGCTGATTCCAAGTCAGGGTCAGAGAAAGTACAAGTTGGCTTAGAAGCATCTTGTCATACCAGAAAAAAGAAATTGTTAAAGGTCACTGGGTGTGTGTTAATACAACTGGAGAGCCAGCATGACATAGTTCCCTTACACTGACCAGATGGGACACTTAGAGGGTCACTAAGTAAAACAACAGCAATGGATTGAAATACATCATAATGTTTAAATCTATAAGGTAATAAGGGTAAACAAAATTCAAGCAGAGTCCAGCCTTTTGGTAGATGCTCAAGAGCTAGTGAATTATTTTAAAAACTGGTTAATAAAAGAGAAAATAATTAAACAGTTCTCCTCCCTTTCCAGCCTGAAGCTGTAGCACTATGGCATCTGATCCCATCAGATCTCAGAAGCTAAGCAGAGTCAGATCTGGGTAGTACTTGGGTGGGAGACCACATGGGAACACCAGGTGCTGTAGGCTTGGGAGAAGGACCTGGCAGCCTACTCCCCAAAAACAATCAGCCATTGAAACTCCTATGAATAGCAGAGAAGCGCTGACAGTAGTGTTTCGCTTATTGTAGGTAGGGTCACTACAAATGAGCTGTACCTTAGGGCAGCCAAGTAGTTGGTGAAGTTTTTCTTACTCTAAAGAATGTGGAATAGAATTAGAATATCATCATTTTGCAAATCCTAATAAAATATCTTTTGTTGTTAGGTGCTGTCACATCAAATCTGACTCACAGTGACCCTATGTATAACAGAAGGAAACACTACCCAACACTGTGCCATACACACAGTCTTTTTGTTATTGAGTCTGTTGTTACAGTCACTCACTGTGTTTCTTGTTATTTTGAGTCATGCTACATCAGCAATTGGGGGTCCCAAGGGCTCTACTCCATTCCCATCATTAAAGTCGACTCTATTTTCAGGAGGGAACCCTTCCCCAGTCGTTTCTTAAATGTGCCTTCAAGCATGCAGGGGCTCGTTTTGTAGCACTATATGTGACAGTGCTTCTCTGCTATTCACAGGGTTTTCAATGACTAATTGTTTCAGGATTGGCCTGCCAGAACCTTCTCCCTAGTCTGTCTCAGTCTGGAAGCTCAGCTGAAACCTGTCCACCATGGGTGGCATAGCTGTCAGCATCACAGCAACATATAAGCCCCCACAGATATTCAGTATTTGGAGGTTACATCAGCATCCCTGAAATGTTCTTGTAAAACAAACAGGAGACTTTTCTATTGGTTTTTGAAGATGTGAAAAAAGAGATGGTATTTTTTTTTTCTTCTTTCTTTTTCTCTGACCTAGGAAAAAGAGGTAAAATATTAAGGTTAGGGAGAAAAAGTAAATTGGAATTTTACTAGTGAAGCAAGGACTGTCAATAATAACAATAAACACTTTAAAATAACCACTTGTTAAAATACATAGCTAAAAGAAAAAGTGGCTTCAGGAAACATTTCATGCAGGACTAAATGGAATCCTGCACTATTGGGTCACATCTCTCAGACAACAAAAACTTAAAATTTTATGTGAGAAAAAGTGGTTGCACAGAACGTTTACAGCACTACCATGTCAAACCTGTTTGTGACTCAGGCAGTTAAATTACTTAACCTCTTAGCCTCATTGCTTTTGTCTGAAATGGTGATGATAGTAATAATATCTACCACAGAGCACTATACAAGGATTAAATGAGATAATGCGTTAAAGCATGAGTCACTGCTCTTTAGCACAGTTGGTAGAGTGTTTCTCTGTGCACTCTGAGGCCCTGTGTTCAACCCCTAGCACTGCAAAAATGGGAGAAGGACCTGGCAGCCTACTCCCAGAACAATCCTGAAACAATCAGCCATTGAAAACCTTATGAATAGCAGAGAAGCACTGACACAGTTCCGGGCAGGCACAGTGTTGGGAAATGTTTCCTTCTGTTGTACATAGGGTCACTATGAGTCAGACTGACTCGAGGGCACCTAACAACAACAACATGATGAAACTTAGTAATATTATGTTATCATTATGCTTCAATTCTGATCATTATTCTGTACTTTCAAAAGTTAGAACTATAAAACAGCATAACTCAGACTGGCCTTGGACTCTAGTCTAATGCGCAGGGCAAAATAAGCTTATAAAACAATGTTTATTTAAAGAGGTATTAACAATTTCATATGAGTTTATTCAATAGTACCTGTTTTTTTTTTTAATCTTAGAGCCTAAGAAACCTTTTTAAATCTCCAATATTTATGCTGTT
>VMDO01001073.1:120000-138820 GCA_007922755.1 Pedetes capensis
TGGATTTCACCTCCTACAACTTTCTGGAAATCCAAGTACAGAATTTGGGGATGCTTTCCATGTATTTTCAAGTTGTGTAACTGAGGAGTAAGCAATACTTGGTGTACTTCTGTGCACAAGCTCAAAGTAGAAAGGAAAGGAGTAGATGTAGAAAGTTTGTATTCTATTCTGTCTGGTCTCAAAACTTCTTCAATGTGTTTCTGTTCAGATATTCTATTTAGATGGATATGTGTATCTACTACTAAGAATTTAAAGTGTATAATGTATCATCTTTTAATTTTGAAGCATTCTTTTCTAACCAGACTAACAATTAGACCAGATCATTATTACATGTTACTATCTTTGCAGATTAGAACTAGGCCTCTCTCATCAGACATAGCCATGCAGATGCTCTGCTTGGTGCCTATACGGAATTTAGGACAGTGAAGGAAAGGCTCACATTTCTTTAGCTGAACCAGCTCATTTGCTGTCAGAAAACCTGTACAACATGGAATTGTCCAAGATAAGCCTCAGAAATTAGAAAGTAACAATTGTTAAATTGGCAAAAATTATAGGTATTAATAAGTTCATGTCATTTTTCTCATTTTCTTTTTGCCATTGGATCATAAGCTGCATATGCAGTAACTACTAAAAGTGTACCTACTTAATTCCATGGCATGATGCTAATGACTTTGTTTTTTAAGATTGTCTGGTAAAACTCATGAATTGGGGAAATAGCCTGACATTCTGTCATTTATCAACTAATGCAAGGTAAATTTCTCCTAACCCATGAAGAATATTATTTCTATTAAATATGCTAATTATATAAATGTAAAGTTAAATAATTGTCATCATCAAAAAATAAAGTAGCACTGCATACATGTAATCTCATACATGTAAACTCTAGAGTGACTCTAGAGACTGAAGCAGGAAGATTCCAAGTTCTGTGCAAATTCACAAGACCTTGTCTCAAAATGAAAAAGAAAAAAACAGTTCAGTAATAGAGTAGCTTCCTCACATGTGTGAAGCCTTGGGTCTAAACCCCAGTAGTGAAAAATTAATTCATTTATTAAGTAACTAAAAATAGCTAGAAATGGCCACATGCTCCTTTAATCCCAGCACTCAGGAGGTGGAGGCAGGAGGGTCACAAGTTGAAGGCCAGCCTGGGCTACATAGTGAGACCCTGTCTCAAAAAAAAAAAAAAGAAAAGAAAGAAAGAAGAAAATTAGTGTAAGTGGCTTCATTATATAATTATTAATGTAACTGAGGATTACAATGGAAGTCATTAGAGTTGATTATTTTCACACACTTGGGTGAAATTTGTAATTAGGTATAAACCTTCTTGAAGTGTTAGCCTGAAATCCCGCTGAAGCTCTTATAGTCTCAAATTTCTTTTCACCACAGCACTCCAAGCATCCATAATTATTATGTCACTTTTGGCCTGGGAATTAAAGCTATTTTATTATCTCTGCTGGCACTCCTGATGAATTGTCAAAGTGTATAATATTTCATGGGCTGGGATTTAGCTCAGTTGGTAGAGTGCTGTCCTGCAGTCTCTGAGGTCCCAAGTTCAATTCCCAGCACTGCAAAAATGGGAGAAGGACCTGGCAATCCACTCCCAAGGCAGTCCCGAAACAGTCTGCCATTGAAAACCCTATGAGGGTCACTATGAGTCGGATACCGACTCAACGGCACCTAACAACAACAACATAATACTTCATATTGTACCTTGGCACAACAGCATGATGCTATCAACACATGAAACAACCTAGCAGCTTTTTCTTCCTTTTGTAAATAATTATGAGCAAGATAGTATAAGCTTTTATTTTTAGATCAAAGCAGAGATAATCTTGAAAGGAATACAAGATCCTGAGGTTTTCTCAATTTCAAAATGTTTTTATTGTATATAATATGCAGTTCAGTACGTGTGTTGTTTTTTATCCATTAATTTTTAATATATATAATTTTATACATGGAAAAGTACATCTAGAGCAATTTACCTATTTTGGATAAACTTTAACATATTCAAAAGGTAAATTTAAGAAAAAGATTCACTACTTATGGAAATGATTAACTTGTTTGGCACTCCTCCATTTGACTGAATGTATAAAAAAAATCCTTATAAATTTGTATCTTTGAAGTTTCCGTCACCAGAATGGGACACAGTGACTCCTGAAGCCAAAGATCTCATCAACAAAATGCTTACCATCAACCCTGTCAAACGTATCACAGCCTCAGAGGCACTGAAACACCCATGGATCTGTGTAAGTAACCGCTCTCCAAAAACTCAGGAGCTAAAATGAAGAATAAACTCCCTTTTAATATTTTTTCATGGATTTAAAATAATTTTGCGTCCAGGCACGGTGGCACATGCCTGTAATCCCAGTGACTCAGGAGACAGAGGCAGGAGGTTCACAAGTTCCAGACCAGAGGCAGTCTGTGTAATTTAGCAAGACGCTATCTCAAAAAAGTAAAAAAAAAAAAAAATGGGCTGGGGGTGCAGCCCAGTGGTATAGCACTTGCAATGCATGCAAGCACAAGGCTCTGGGCTCAACCCCCAGTAACGCTAATTAATTAATTAATTAATTTTAAAAAATAATAATTTTGCATAAAAATATGAAACTCAAAATGAATGCATTTTGACCAAGGTACTTAAGAAAATGGATTTTTAAATGGTGGAAAATGTCATTTCAAGTAGCAATGTCTGATTAGTATAGATGACTAAGAAAATATTGTCTCCATTGACACAAGGAATGAGTGTTTCCCATACCAATTATAAGACTCATGAAAAAAGAATACAGCATCAAGATTTATTGCATCCCAGAAAAAACTTAGTCAGTTCAATTATTTATTAAGCAGCTTTAGCAACATGTTAAGATATGAGTGCTCAGAATAGAGTTTTAAAAGGACAGCCATCATGGTCTGAATACTTTAGAAATGTTATGAAAAAAATAGTAAAAAGAAGAATGTGACAGTGCACTCCCAAAGCAATCCCCAAACAACCAGCCATTGTAAACCCTATGAGGCTTACTATGAGTTGTTCCCAACTCCACAGCACCTAACAACAATAATAACATGAAAAAAAGTGGGAAACTTGGAAGATTTTTAAAGCTTTAGAAAACTTCTAGGGATAAGTGTCCAATGTTAGGGCAACAAATATGTTGCTAAGTAAATGAAAAGACAGTTGAATAGAAACACGATTAGAATAATTGAAATAGCTGGACGCCATCATGCAGGTCTGTAATCCCAGCTACTTGGGAGGCTGAGGCAAGATGATCATGAGTTCAAGACCAGAGGCAGACTGTGCAGTTTAGTGAGACTTTGTCTCAAGATAAAAAATAAAAAAGATGCTGGGTGTTTAGCTCAGTGGGAGAGCACTCGCCTAATATGCACAAGTTCCTGGGTTCAACCCCCAGTACTAAACAAAAAAAAAAAGAAAAGAAAGAAAAAAAACATTGAAATAAAGATAATTTGGGAAATGAATGATATTAATTCATACTCTCTGTAGGTAAATGTTTCAGCTTAGTTACTAATAATCTTGACAAAATCATTCTTTTATTTCTAGATAACTTTGGCAGTGAGTATTTACGAGATGGTTATATGCATGTAGGCACCATTAACAAAGATTTAATCAAGTTGAGGATGCTGTTATGCTTAGTGTGTTTTAAATATACTCAAATAGATCACCTTTTTCTCTGATTCTTCCAGCAACGCTCTACTGTTGCTTCCATGATGCACAGACAGGAGACTGTGGACTGCTTGAAGAAATTTAATGCTAGAAGAAAACTAAAGGTGAGAAATTTTAACATTTTTGGGGAAGGTGAACCACTATAGGTACTGTGCCTACAGCCATCCAACTGTGTCGTCCAATCCCATCAGATCTCAGGAGCTAAACTGGGCTGGGCCTGGTTAGTACTTGGATGGGAGACAGCCTGGAAACACCAGGTGCTGTAGGCTTGGAAGAAGGACCCAGCAACCTACTCCCCCCTCATGAAAAAAAAAATCTGCCATTGAAAACTCTATGAATGGCAGCAAAGCACTAACAATAGTGTTTCACCTGCTGTACATAAGGTTGCTATGAGTCAGACACCAATTTGATGGCACCTAACAACAACAACATGGGAGAAGGGCCTGGCAATCCACTCCCAAGGCAATCCCGAAAAACAGTCTGCCATTGAAAACCCTATGAGGGTCGCTATGAGTCGGATACCGACTCGACGGCACCTAACAACAACAACAACAACAACAACAACATAGATACTGTAGGAGCAAAAAACTTTTAAGAAAAGCCTTTAAACCTGTGAATCTTAATATTCTTATTATTCTTTTAGAATCAACCCCACTTTGAGAAACTAGGGTTAATGTGACAACGTGTGCTATGGTTTCTCCCTTCAGTAGAAAACAGCTATGCAATTTGCTAATCTAAATCTGGCCCACACCTAAGAGCAGTCCTAGCATCCTGAAAGATATAGGCCCAGGACTCTCGGGAAACCAAAACACAAATCATTCAATCAAAAGCCCTCTATGTGAAAGTAAGACCAGAAGAAGATTTATTATCTAAGACTGTATATTTTTTATTTCAAAGATTTGCAGAGGCAACACCAATTTTGTTTTCTAATTTCTTTGACAGGGTGCCATCTTAACAACTATGCTGGCTACAAGGAATTTTTCAGGTACATGCATTCCTTATTCTCTGCTCTCCTCTTTAGTAGTCTTTCTGTTTTCTTCTCTTTTTAGAATTCAAAAAGCCAATAGTAAGTAAAACCGTGTTGCTCAGGGATGCCACATAGGTAGTGTAGATTTCTTACACATCAGTAGCTACCATCACTGCTCTACCTAAGTGCTGTCTAAAGCAGAGCCTCATGGGCCTTCAGCCCTCTTAGGATGCACCAGAAGGCCTGGTGCATTT
Organism: Pedetes capensis; assembly: GCA_007922755.1. NCBI lineage: Eukaryota > Metazoa > Chordata > Mammalia > Rodentia > Pedetidae > Pedetes > Pedetes capensis. The sequence continues at coordinate 124,889 of VMDO01001073.1, forward strand.
CTGGCCAACAGTATTGAGCAAGACTGAATATCCAGCTATGGAACCCTGAGGACTCATTTTGAAGCTAGGCATTTCAAACCTAGAATTTATTAATTGATATTTCAGAAAGAAATAACTGTAAATAAGGGTTTTTTATGTCCCATGATAGGGGAATTTCAGTAAGCAAGATATGTAAAAGAAGATCATTATTGTGGAATCCAGTTCTTTTAGACCTAACTTCTTTCAAAAGTCCAGTAGTATCTGAGCATGCTGTAAGAGTGATTACAACAAAGATATTTAACTCAACAATTTACAAAGAGCCTACTACAGTGGGATGTGGGATTATAAGGGCTTCTCAAAATTATTTCATTGTAAAATAAAAAAGTAAATGAATTTGTTAAGTATGGGCTAAATGAAGTGAAACAGCTTATTATAGAAATAAGATGTGGATTAGAATCACATGTGGATTGGAGTCCCAGGGGAGCACTCTAGGCCTCTCTCCAGGCCACTGTCCAGTCAACATGTGATTCTCACCCATGTCTGATTTTGTAGCCTTCTACAAGTCTTGAAAGAGTGCAGATTAGATTAGAGAATATACAGTACTTAAACTTTGGAGTGCCTGCAGCTGTAGCCTTGTGGCATCCGATCCCGTCAGATCTCGGAAGCTAAGCAGGGTCGGGCCTGGTTAGTACCTGGATGGGAGACCGCCTGGGAACACCAGAAGCTGTAGGCTTGGGAGAAGGACCTGGCAACCCCCTCCCCAAAAAATAGCCTGCAGCCGTAGCCCTGTGGAATCCGATCCCGGCAGATCTCAGAAGCTAAGCAGGGTCGGGCCTGGTTAGTACCTGGATGGGAGACCGCCTGGGAACACCAGGTGCTGTAGGCTTGGGAGAAGGACCTGGCAACCCCCTCCCAAAAATCGATCTGCCATTGAAAACCCTATGAACAGCAGAGAAGCACTGACAATAGTGTTTCCCCTGTTGTACAGAGGGTCGCTATGAGTTGGATACTGACTCGACGGCACCTAACAACAACAACAAACTTTGGAGCCCCCTTCTTTGATAGATTATCGCAAAAAATCACATTTTGCTAAATATTAGTCAGTCTTATGTTTGGGGGAGGACTGAAACAGCAATTAAGCTGCACTTGATATGTATATAGTTTGACCTTTTAAATTCTGAGCAGTTCTCACAAATTGATGCCAAATATACTATCACTTTAATTTATATACTGTTCATATAACAGAGATCTCCACTATCAATTGTGCAACTAGCTCTTCAATTCTTTATCTTACATATCTTGGATATTATGGTGAGATCAGGAAGAAATCAATCAGCTCATTAGCCAATGTTTTCAACCAACGTCTAGTTATTATTTACAACTGCATTAAATTGTCACCCCCTCCGTTTCCATTTAGTTAAAGATAATGGGAAACTGTAGGCGATTAGATAGTAATGACAGCAATAACAATACAATGAGCAATGCTACAAATTGAGGGACTGTGTTGGTCAGTTGTATGTATTTTGTCCCATTTATTTGGTGTAATAAAACCTTGTTGCTGCTTTTGTCAAGTTACCTGTTTTCTAAACACTTGGTTAATGTGGTCGACATTTATTTGGGTGAGTTCAATGCCATCTCATTAAGTATTAACTAATATGTACTATGTTAAAATAAATTAATATTTCACTGTGGCCCAATAATTAGTGATTCACTGAAAGGTAGGATAATTTACACAGTATATTTTGTTATTGGCAAGCTAACTTTTAAAAAATCTCCAGAAATAAAGTCATGTATTTTGTTAAAGTATTAAATATACAATTAGGCAAAATTGGGCCTTTATTAATTAATGTTTGCATCCATTTATAGATGCTTGTTTTTACCTCATATTTTCCTTTTCATCTTTCTGTAAATAAAAACTCATGACTAATATGTGGATTTTATATTGTTTCTGAATGTCGTAGCATGAAAAGCAAACTTTTTTTATCCATCACTTCAAAATCAACTAAATAACATTAAGCCCAGTATAACATCATGTACTTGGTATTGAGTTTTAGTTTTCAGTATTTTATTCATTCTATTTCATTGTCAAACATGCTCTTTAAAGTAATCTGTCCATAAGTATATGGTTATAAAGTTGTTTTTATTTTTTCTTTTCTCCCTGTATGTGGAATATATTTCTTGTGAGGTAAGGTGAATAGTAAAAAGGGACATTTCTGCATCTCCCAGGCCAAATCGCTGCTTACCCTGAATCATTGTCTTCTCTTTGCTTGCTATTGCAATTCAAGTTATTCTGAGTTTGCTTTCTAATCTATTAATTGCCACAAGATTTCCTTAATATTGCTTTAGCTCCAGGCAAACAGTATTGTAGCTAAGGCAACTGTTTTTTAACAATCTCTATTGATGATAAATTAATAGCTTCGTTGCTGAAACTAAAATAAACTAAAATTTTTGAATAAAATTAATCTTTTGTATCTTTTGAATGAATTTAAAATTATGGCAAAGTGATAATCAACACAATCTCTCAAATCAAAGGAACATCAAGAAATTTCATGTCTATGCAGTATTATTATAGCTAGGCATTTCAACTTCAAATACCAAATTCTATTTTGACATGCTCAAGTAATCATATATAATTAGCACTAAATGTAAGTGCATATTTTATTTTCCATATTTGTGAACATTATACACTTGGTATGATAATTGTTATTGACAATTATAGTATCTATTTGCTGTGTATGTGCCCATTCATATGTCTTTTATTGAAAAGATGACTTCATCTTTTAATATACTCACAAAGTACAATAGTAATAAGAATGATAAAGTCTCCCTTCCCCAAGAAAAACCAAGTTTCATATAAGACCATATGCTTTAAGATTTTTCTGATTTAATTAACTATTTCATTTTGTTTTATATCTCTTTTCAGATTTTATTGTTTTTAATTTTTCTATCCAAAGGCTTTTGTTCAGACAGCCTTTATATTCTGATTTTGAAGTATAAAGAATACATTATGCCATTTTTAAAGACCATATGCTAAGCATCTTAAAAAATTTGCTCTAGGTCAATAATGTACCATGTGATTTTAGATAGGTATGAATATTTTTTATAAAACCGAAATTGTCTGATTTCAAACATATAAAGAAGATGTTATTTAGCCAGAGCAAATTTTTACAAATGAGTTTTCAACCTCTAGAAAGAGGGGCTTCAGTGGCAGAACCAACATGGTCACCATCCTTGTGGGGTGAATGAACATGGAAAAGAACCTGTCAGCTGATGTCAAAAGACTGAAACCAACTTTCTGGATTACAAAAGTATAGTCCAGTTAAAGTTCCAGTATCCTTTTCACAATCAAGAGTGGAATAAAGTCCAGTAACACAACTGGCAAAGTGTTCGATTTCATGCAATGAACTACTTATGAATTTCATTCGAAATTTGTTGTGGCAAACCAGAAAAGTGATACTGTATTTCAGTGTCCTGTAAGCTCGCGCTCATCAGTGTGACCTTGATAACTTGACGTATGTTGGCCATAACTCAGCACAAGGTGGTGGAAGGAAAAAATAACCTCTTTTGTCACCTAGCTGTGGGTTTTTATGAACAGCTCACTAAACTGATTTTGGTCTCATTTTGCAGCAGCCAAGAGTTTGTTGAAGAAACCAGATGGAGTAAAGGTAAGTTAAACAGGTGCTCTTAAACCATTTCTGACTTTCAGACACTGGATAATTTTTAAATGTTAAATATGAGACCAAAATCTCTATGGTTTATTTTTATAGTCCTTAAAAATGATACACATTGAAATATAAAATAATTTAAGATGCAAAGATGATTATTATGTATACTGAGAAAGTTTCTGTCTTTTTTATTATGTATTAAGTAATCACAAAAAATAATACTTTTATATGTAGTTCTTAAAAAACTGAATGTCTCGATCCTCTGTTTCACTACAGCCCTAAACTACCATAATGACCTGAAAAATCTATGAAAATCAAATCATTGTGTAAATTATTATGATGCGGACTTGAAGGCTGCCAAAAACTGGGAAAAAAACTCACAGTAGGTCTGGGAAATCAGCCATCAAATGACTAAACTTCTCTGCTTGGGCAGTTTTTCTAAAGGTCTTAACTGTTCATTTCTATTACAAGATTTAGAGACATATTTAAGGTGCATATTCTGGGCAAATGTTAGAAAAACCTTCCAAGAAAGATAACAGCAGGATATATGGACTTTCTTGGATTTCTAATCAAAGTAATTTATTTCCTACTAATTTATTTTCTACAATCTATTTTTTACCAATCATATTTTGTTTCAGGGGAGTTTACTTTTAATAGAATGTAACCTTACATTTGCACAATAATGTTTGTTATCTTTCCAGAGTATTGTCTAAATGTTTTATTCATTAAATCTTTTTTTTTTTTCTCTTCCAATGGCAGATACATACATTCCGCATCAACACTTCAACATTCTTGGAAATTATTAATTTTCAAACATTTAAACTTGACCCAAAGTCAGGTGGTCAGTTCATGTTGAAAAATATAACTTAGAAAATCATTTGTCACTTCTTAAGTTCATACCCAGTCATTTCTTCACCACCTGTCTGTGTGTGATTTGGGAATTTCCAGGGCCATGGTGACCATGCACTTGTGATTCCTGTTCAGATCACATTTCCATTTACTAATTGCTTTCCTCAACCAATAATTGTATCTTCCTTCTGCTTGTTTTATTCAGCTTAGAATTCAATAATGACAGTTGATGTCTTCTTTTTTTCCCAGTGTTACATTGGAGAAAATGTGGTATTTTAAATTTTCCAAATGATTTCTTCTGGGTTTTTTGTATGGTTCAGTAGTGGAAGGGCTCCTAGTTCCTATTGAGATACTTATTTTTACTACTCTCCTATATAGAAAGAAAGATTTTCAGAATGTTTTTGTTTTAGCCAACTTATAGCACCTCTTTAAAGACAAAATTATTCTGTGTCCGTGATTTGGTACTTTAAATTCAACCGGTCATATTTTTTTCTTTTCCTTTCTCTCTGACTGGTCAATTCAGAAAAGGAAATCCAGTTCGAGTGTTCAGATGATGGTGAGGATCTCTATCTGCCAGATTTCTCCTCCTGTAAAAACTCTCACTTAGCAACTAAACAGACTTATTTACCTAAATTAGTGTAAGTGGAGAAAATATAGAATCATTATAGGCCAGTGCTAATCAACTATCAAAACATAGTACCCCACTTTCCCAAACATTATTTTTCTCTGAAATCCAATTTTTAAAAATATGCATGAAGTTAAATCCCCATCCATATGCTGTTAAGGAGTCTGACCTTCTATTAGGACAAAGCCAAATGTTGTCTTTGAAAATAGAGAGATTATGACATACTGAATGCTTATGCATAAGAAAGCCTATAAGCTTATTTTTTAAATGATGATCATACTACTAAAATAGGAGTGATTCTTAGTTTAGAAATCCTGTAATACATTCACCATAGGCTTATAAATAATGTGAAAGTGATCTTACATTGAACTCTAAACACCTTTAAGGGAAATGTATATTTACCTTAGCATAATAAATTGAACACCTGAGAAATAGGAATATCTTGACCCTCCCTCATAAGAATAATTCACTACATCATTTAAGTATCTAATTCAATTCAATTTTTTGAAAAAGAAAAATATTCTGTCTCTATAATATAAAATAACTACATTCACTTACATATTTACAGGACAGTTGCAGTTGAACTCACACTTGATATTTGACTTTTTGAAAGGAAGTTCTCTTAGCTTTTTACTTAGAAATTTTCTAATTATTTTTGAGATATTTAACAAAACAAATACCTTTAAAATATTTCTGGTAATAAAAAAGAATATTAAGCTAATCTTTACAATGACAAAGAAATTAACTGCATATTTAAGCATGATTGAAAGTGATACTTGAGGCACATATTCATTGAAATCATGTTTCCCATATCTGATGATAAAGAATGTTTTATCTAGACAGAATGGGAGAAATAGTGGAGTGTGTGTGTCTGCGTGTGTGTGTGTGTGTGTGTGTGTGGTCTTCATGCATGAATGTATATGGGGGCAGAGCACTTGGGAAGATAAGTTCATTGCATAGGGATGCACCTGGGACATTTTCACTAAAATAAAGCAGTTCTTGGTAATCATATCCTAGAAAAAAATCAGTATAATCCCAAAACAAGAATAAAAATTCTCAGAATATTTCTCTTTCATTTGTATCCATTAGTGTCAACTAAATATAGCATATTAAATCAGTGTGATGCTTTTATCCTAATTGTAGGATAGACCTTGTCCCTGATCATAGGACAAGAAGCCAGCTATATTTTGCTAAGCATTCTTCCTGAATAGGGAGTTTTTTGTGTGTGCATCCGTCCCCTTTTCTCCTGTATCTTATACTAATAAAAGTATTTACATACCTCTTAATCAACCATATTACCTCTTATCTCTTTCTGGCTGTTGCACAAATTTTGTATTAAGTTCTGTGCACTTTGATTTAAAGAAAGAATTTTCTAAAACTATCTGCAAAATATAGATTTAACGTTTAATAAGTTTTCCAGTTAAAGGAAAATTTTTAGTTTTCTCTTTTCCTGCATGTCACAGAGCATGGTGTTACAGCTTATTTAAATAATAACTGAAACCAATAACCACACAAATGTGAGTGAATAGAAAGCAAAACATTACATGCCTAAATTAATTTCTGTTCCTATCTGTCTTCTTCTTGATAATTCAGAACAATCTACAGGCATATAGCATAAACTTCCCAGACAGCCAAAGTGATTACTTGTGTAATCTCTTAAAAATACTCATTTAGTATTCATTTATTTTATGAATATGTATTTCTCTTTAAGTCCCTAAGTACATTTATATTAAAATTGTGGGGCATATTCCTTTAGAAATAATATTAATGAAAATGTCTCAACAATTTAGTATAAGAAAATGAACATTATTTTATATTTCTGTTTGATAACCATAAGGTAATATGTCATGCATGAGTTTAAGATAGTGTTGATTATTACTTTTGAGGCTTTTATTCTTTAGTACCCAAACTCAATTATATATCCAAGTGGCCACTTGTCTAAAAATATTCTCCATGGGCCATCACAATATTTATTGATCCTCTGATTTTCTTTCACAACATGGCGCTGAGAGTGGTAAAAATACATTGAGGGTAAACTCAACTGTGTCAATGTCAGTGAATGATATTATCAGATATATTGTTCAACAATAACAATAATTTTGACAGAAATCATAGTGTTTTCCTCATGAGCAATTGTGAAAAATAGCACTTTGATGTTCAGCATACCGTAAAGAGTTTGATTTCCCTACTTACAATGGAATATGTATTTTTGTATGACACCCAGACTTTACATTTTTAAAAAATATTTTAGCACCTACATTTTGTCAAAAGATCCAAGTTTTTAATTGGATGCCTACTACACGAAGTGTTGATGGTTCCCCAAAGAAAGAGGGTCCATGTGTGACTTTAGGCTCAAAAATAAAATGGGGGGAAAAGGAAAAAAGAATATGCTCCTAACAGTGAACAACTGGAAGCTTGGCAAAAGGATCTAACTTGGAGAGAATGAAAATGGCTATGTTCACTTCATTCTCTGAAACTTGATTTGACCACCATCGAAGCTGCTCTTTGTGTGTCTGCTAAGGCAGCACAGCCAAAGCCACTGCATCTGTTTTTTCATTGTGCCATCAGAGGCAGGGTCCTAGCCTGGGTGTGACCTTCGGAGATTAGATGTGTCGTCATTCCGATCAACCATCACAGCGTCTTTCACGTTCATCTTCATGGCTCTATATTTTCATGTCTATATCTCCATGTAGACATGTTGTGTAGACATTGGCTACCAAAGGGTTTAAGGCCTCTCTGTTTCTATTTTCTGCATACCCACAGATAAACAACAAAGCCAACGTGGTAACCAGCCCCAAAGAAAATATTCCCACCCCGGCGCTGGTATACCTGGACTCTTTGTAACCCTTCCTAAGTTTTTACTGTTTTTTGTTGTTTCTCTCATTTGCTTTCACTATATAGGCATATATATATATATATATAAACTTTATTTTGTTGGGTTTGTTTTTTTGGTTTTTGGTTTTTGTTTTTGCTTTCTAAGATATGATTATTTAATTACTTTTTATTTTTTTTTCCTTTCTTTTCTTTCTGTTAAGATAGTTGTCCAGCAGTGTGTTTCTAACATGAGATTATCTCATTTCATTGTTGAACATTTTATTGGTCTCTGTAGTTGAAATTGTTGCATGCTGCCGTAGAAATACAGTAGAATGCGCTTTGGTTCCTCTTGGCTCTTCTGATGATAATAGTTCTAGATTATGCAAACTGGTTCCTTCTTTTCATGGCACAAATAATTGACATCAAGGAGAGCTAACAGGATTATTGCTAGACAACATAAAATGTAGACCTTATTCAGAGTTCCCATTTTCCTCTTATTGAAAGACTTCATGGCTTTGTAAGACCTCACTTTCTGAGATGAAGAGGCACCAGATAATTTGAAGCTTTTAGTTTGTTGCATTTTAAATTTTCACTGTTTCACTTTAATCCAAAGAAAGAAATCACAGTGCATAAAACCTTGAGTTATTGGTAAACCAGTTTTGTCCATTTCAATCAAATCCACACAATTAAAAACTAAGTCAGTTTAATACTTTGAGATGGTATCATGTTAAAAATCAAGATTTGAATTCAGTACTCTAGAGTTCCACAGTGTTTTCTTCAAACTGTTTCAGAATTTGATTTATGATTTTCAGAAATATTTTTGAATTGTTATTGTCCCCATGCTTTCATTTAAAACAAGTTTTTAAAAATGTTGGGGGATTATTTCACTTAGACAAACCAGGAAGCTCTACTTAAAAACATTTAAAAAGCAAGATATTTTGCAATAGCAGATTATCAGGGCTGACGGTATAGCTCAGTGGCAGAGTCCTTTCCTAGCATGTGTGAGGTGCTGAGTTTGATCCCCAGCACCACAAAAAAAAAAAAGGAAAGAAATAAAGATAATAGATTATCTACTAGTAAAAAAAAAACAATGTTGATCATTCTAACCAGAAAAAGGAAACAGTAGGTATGTTCTTTAAATATGCAGGGCAAACTGTCATGCTGGGAAAGTACCTGTGTTGGTATAATGGGTTATAGTAACTCCTAATTGCCAAGACATTTTATAATGAAGTGCCAAGCCTGCCATGATACATGAACACTAGGTCTTATTTTTTACATCAGTTATTTGAATATTAATTTCTTTTTGAGAATATTTTTGATAGTAAACAATAGGAAAAACAAAATTTTCTTTATGGCAAAGCACAAATTTACAGCCAAATATAGGTAGGTAGGTAGGTAGGTAGATAGATAGATAGATAGATAGATAGATAGATAGATAGATAGATTCTATAAAGCAGAGATTTTCTTTTAGACATAAATTAACATAGGATTTAACAGCATTGTGTTTCTAGTTATGATTAGTTCTGGAACTCTAAATGATTCTTTTAAATATTCGTTAGAATGTCCCATGTGCTTGTGAAATGTTTTCTTTAGGATAGTCTGTTTTCTTTTCCTTTCTTTCTTTTTTTAAAAAATGTCTGTGTGTGTGGTCCAATGTTTCTATATTTTCTAAGAGTATTCAGCTACGTGTAATTATTTTGATGACACCATAATCAATTCTCAAAGCAATTTCTTGACAAAGCAATAACCTGTCAAAGAATTTGAAGTCTTCTCAATTCTATCTCTGGTGTCTTTGGCCAGTTTTCTGTGGGACAGTCACTAGAGAAGAAAGGCAAGTTTTATGTGCCATAGGACTTGGTGAAACAGTGAGTGCCTCTTTAGGTCTCCCGACTTCAAAGCCTTGTATGTATATTGATCAGGAATAAGGTCTTCTGCATGCCGCTTCTGGGTACAGAGGTGTCCTATCTCATGGGCTCACCACGGAGATCTTTCATCCGAGATCTTGTCAGCTGCAACCTCTGACAGCAGTTAACGTTGCTTTAGCTCTTGTCACTATCTAGTTTTGTCAGTTGGCTCTCTCTGCTGTGTCCCTCAGACTAGTAAGAATGTACTTACCTATGCGAACTGTTTCTTTCTCTATTTTGTTCTCACTCAGGAACCCCAAACTACTGTAATCCACAACCCTGATGGAAACAAGGTATTCAGAAAGAGTAAATGTCATCTTGCTTTAACAAGATTACATATTTCATTAAATATTCAACTCAAAATTAATGCATTATCTAAAACTAAAGAAAATCTTTACCCTTTTTCTACCACACTTTTTTCTTGTCCCAATTGGTCTAGAACTATACACAGACTTTTTCCAAATAAAAATGAATGACAGCTTAAAAGAGAAATCCCTGATATCTTAGTCAATGAAAAATAAAAGGTTAAACATTTATAAAGTCTTTATGTCAAGATGACTGTGTATCTTAAGCAATTCCATATGGTCTTTTTTTCGCCATCCCTGTTGCATTGTATGGTAGATGTATACTGCATGAAATTTTAGAATTTCTTGCTATCATCCATTGTGTTCAAAAATACCACCTTGAGTTCATAGATGTTTGTTTAAACTTAGTGTTATTTTTGAGTTCTATTCTGTTGTCATAGTGTTTTGTTGTTGTTTTTTTTCAATTCCCTGTTGACGGTGTTGTTGTTTGGCATGAATCTGAGGAGAATCAGAGAGTTTTACTTGTGAAATATATTTGTTGTTGTTATTGAGTTATATGCATTTCAGTAATAGACATTTAACTACTTATTCTAAATGAAGATGACTAATATACTCTACTCATTTTAAATTATTGGTACAGATGGTAACAATATAGCAACACTTGCATACATGCCTATAGGCTGAAAGGAGACATTTTCTGAATATATTCCATGTTCCAGTTTATTATTTTTGATACATTATTGTGTCTCTAAGGGGAGACTTTTCTGAAATATTTAATATAATCATGGGTCTTACTTCCTTTACTCTTATCAACAATATTGAAGACTAGAAAACAGATTTCCTCTCTGCTTCAGTATTTAGTTGGTCAATATTAAAATCATTAACATAAAAACATGAATGGCATGTTTCTTAATGTAAGGTATATCTTATAGTCATAACACTGGAAATGTTCTAAGTCCCTAAAAGATGTGAGGTAGTCAGGCCCATAACATGTGAATGATCTTTTTTAATACCATTAACAAATGAAAGACCACACATAACAACTGGAGTGGACACTTCATAGTGTCTTTTGTAAGAGTTGCTGCATGATGTTTCTTGCTTACATGAATTAGTTTATTTTTACAGTGCATGGGTTTAGCATCATTTTGCATTTAAATTTGAATGCTATGTCACATTAAGAAATGCATGAAGACTTTCTTTGGTGCATATGGAGACTCTGGATACATCTTTAGTTTATGTCCTTGATTTGAATATTGTATATGATACCCACATATGTTTTTCACTTTTTAAAGTATTGAATTTATAAAAGGACATGGACTAGTGTTTGCATTACTTTCCAAAATCTGGTTTTCATCACTAAACATATAGCTATTGATTAGAAGTCTGTTTTCAATTGTTTTCAACTCTAGCCTTTAATCATGCCAAGTAGAAAACCATGTCATTTTATGAGTATTGCAGAATGTCTTCGTTAGAAAATATTGTATTAGCACATTTTAATGAAAATATTTATCAAACAATTTTGAGAAATGTTTCATAGTACTGGCAAGTTTACAGTCTACTTTTAAGTGTACTTACTAATCTTCAACTTAATTTGTAATTTTACAAAGAGAAAGCTTTGCTTTTCATTATGAGAGCAAGTTTCTTATCAATAACAACCAGTTTCTAATTTAGAAAAGAATGAAAAATCTAATTGCCCTTTAAAATAAGTTTTTCATTATAATTCCATGGTGCTAATTATAAACATGAAAATTCTTATAACTACTTTCAACCTATCTCAGCTTACTACCCCTAGCTTTTTCATCAAATAATACAATGAAACATTTTCTCTCTCTACAAAGGAGTAAGGGAGACAAACAGGCTGAAATTCATGCTTAACATAGTTTCTGGCACAAAGAAGGTACTGATTAATTGGTTGGGAATTTAAAAATTTATATTTTACAGTTCACATTTGTTCAGCTAATGTATTCAATGTTTCATAAACACACACACAAAAAGCACACCTGACAGGACACTGTAGCATGAACATATCTTACGCAATCTTAAAATGAACCACATACTGCTGCTGCAGTATACTTGGGTTTATACTGCATCCAAGATTAGGCAACCAGAGTACTCCCTTTCGGAAATGTTTGAAGTGTTTGATTTTTTATTTCTGTTCAAAACCACTAAATATATTTGTCCATTTGCATGTCCGCATATACACACAGCCTGCTGAAGAATTTTGCATGATATGCATACCTCACTAGCCAAATTGTATGAAGAAATCAAGCTATTCATTGTATGCAACTTAAGAATGTGCTTTCTTCTCAACAGGAGTCAACTGAGAGTTCAAATACAACAATAGAGGATGAAGATGTGAAAGGTATGATTGAACCAGAAATGAAAACACCTAATTTAGAGCTCCACATATATCAGGAAAAAAAAAACAGAGTTTATATAAAATAATAAGTTTATGTCAAATAATAATTAGGAAGAAGGCTTATGCTAAAACACAATTTTTTTATAAATACAGTATTATTTCAGTAATATGTATACACTGATTTTGTCAATTTTTTCACATTATTTTATGCGTTTTAAACTATTGGCCTCATGATGTATTCAAGTAAATTGTTGTAATGACAGTTTAGATAAATAATAACAAATTGTAAATATATCAGTTAAAAGTAATGTCAAACATACAGTGCAGTGTGATGGCTCACACCTATAATCCCAGCAACTCTGGAGGCAGAGGCAGGAGGATTGCAGGTCCGTGGCCAGAGACAGCCTGAGTAACTTAGTGAGACCTTGTCTCAAGATAAAACATATAAAAAATGGGCTGGGAATGTAGCTCAGTGGTATAGCACTGGCAAAGCAGGCATGAGGCCCTGGGTTCAACCCCCAAGGATTGCAAAAAAATCAAAATGTATATGAATGTTATATATATATTAGTAAAACCTGTGTAGAGAACAATTTATGTTCCAGAAGAATATGAAAATAACATTTTTTAAAACTTTTGATGGTTTCAAGTGGGTATTTAGCAGTTTATCCTATGTTTCTCTATACTTTCCTAGTATATATTTGACCTCCATTCATTTTGGTTGCCAAGGTTTTTAAGCTACTGACATCTTCTCTGTGCCTCTGCACAAATACACTAAATACACATTCACAGTTAGCTTACTTCCTTTTGACCTTATTATCATTTCAGTAATTAATTTTGTTTCGATTGACTCTGCAGTTTTATATTTTCTTTTTTTTTTTTTTTTTTTGTAGTTCAGTGTATGTAACTGCAACTTCTACGGCCACTTGTTTAGAAGTCATTCTGAAAAAGAATGGTAACAATAAAGATATTTAAAATAGAAATATTAAAGGAAAAGAAATACTTAAAATATTGAAAGGTGTGATCCAGCAATTAACTAAGCATTATCTGGAAAGACTATTTACCTAATAGTGTCACCAAAGGTTTTAATTCTGTAGGTAGATTAATAATATAGTCCTGAAAAATTGTGTTCATGAATAAACAATTAGGAAATACTAAGGCCAAGAAGACATATGGGCAACTTAGAAAATAAAAATGACTGTAGACCACAAGGTGCCAACCACCTCGGCTGACTTTCTCCTTTTTGGTTGACTAGAACAGCTGACACTATTAAAATGTACTCTATTTATATTACTAACACACTGCCCTAACCCTGCTAGAGGCAGTCAGTCATTATCTTTTACAGTGCAAAGGTGGATAACTGTGTCAAGGGTTTTATTTAGTAAGTCTGTTCATCTCACTCTTCTTGTTGTTGTTGTTAGGTGCCGTCGAGTCG